>DWNE01001584.1:0-21514 GCA_018249875.1 Cecropterus toxeus | reverse complement strand
AATATATTCCTTTAGTTTTACTTTAAATGCATTAAATGAGTCAGCTGTCTTTATTGTTTTCGGAAGTTTATTGTATAACTGTGCTCCTTCTAAGGTGATATTTCTTTTTCCATAGTTAGTTCGAATCTTGGGTAATACTAAATAACTCGCTCGACGCGTTGATCGCTTGGTCGTTTCTT
Source organism: Cecropterus toxeus (assembly GCA_018249875.1). NCBI lineage: Eukaryota > Metazoa > Arthropoda > Insecta > Lepidoptera > Hesperiidae > Cecropterus > Cecropterus toxeus. The sequence continues at coordinate 21,335 of DWNE01001584.1, read as the reverse complement.
TTAACTTCTTAAAACATAAATATATTTTATCTAAAAAAAAATATTCCTATTTTATACTGAAATATTGAGCGTATTTTAACAGACTTAAAATAAAAGAAGTTTACTCAATTTGACCGTGTATTTTTTTATGTGTGTTCACGGATACGATTTTCTCGTTTATGAACCCTTTTAATGATTATTTTTTTGTTGTAAAGAAGATATTCCAAGTGTTGCACCATGACAAGGAAACCAGGATCTGATGATGATATGCGTCAGAAGGATGGTAAATTTTTCGAGCGTATATATGTTTATGTGTGCATGTGGTATATATGTATATATTTGTGTTGTATGTATGTTCATTTCTTTAGTACGCGCTGCAGCTCATACGGCTTGACGGATTGTGACGTGTGATATATATCTTTAGAATCATTTTTGATTGGAGAGTGACACACGCGATATGATTTAGAAGGTGGTTTTATTTTTTGGTAGATTCCGTGTTGTATTGCCGTGTTTTTTCCGTGGCTTATATCATAAAAGCATTTAAATAAAAGAAAATCTTATCGTTAATGTAAAAGCTCAGTTTAGAATATTGTGTAATAGACATTAAGATATACTCTACGATATTTAAGGGATCTCGTAAAAAATTATGACCGTATGCAATGAGCACTGGAATAATCAACTGTATTGATGTGACGTTAACGCTTAAAATTGTATTAGTGACTTATTACATTTTTTAAATATACCTTGTTGAAGAATAGAACATAAAACATAAAACAACAATGAGTCGCTTTGTTGACAAAAGGTTGTGACTGTCACTATTCTTATACATTTAAAAAGTTATGTTTAAAACATTTAACATTAAAAAATTTATAGGTACATACTGACCGACACTGTAGATACATTTAGTCGGCGATGCATTGGCGACTCCTCTGGTGTTGCTAATGTCCATAGATTTCTTTGCTCGACCAATTTTAGCGTGGTCTAGCAATCCAAATTTTATCGGTAAATTAGTCCTACTAATGTAATAAATGCCTTATATTAATTTGATTCACCGGCCATTAGTCATTTACATTGGCTTTATCATGTAAATACCTACTTATAAACGTAGCAAAACTATCTACTTATTTGAAGATATAAATGTTTGTTCCAAATCCAATTAAATGCTAGGATTGTTATTTAAAATTTAACTCGCTTTCTCACAATAATAAAATCTAGTCAAATCTTGCTTGGTTCTGAAATTTGGAGAATATGTCAAGAGCATTAAAAATTTGATAAAATCTTAAATAACGTTTGTTTGGCTATAATTTTGTTAAGTGATTATTTGCGTAGATGACACGGGTTCTTTAGTGGCAGTTCGTTAAAGGTTAATAACAGGATGAACTAAGTATAAAACGATAAGGATGTCGATTGAAATAACTTTTACATATAATAATTTTGTTTTACAAAGTATCAAGTTCCATAAAAATAGATTGATTAACATTAAAATTAATTTTGTTATCTATTTTTTTTTAATGATGCACGCACGGCGGAGCGGTCACCATACTGGTCTGACACGCAGTGGGTGCCGGGTACGATCCCCGGCCAGACAGACATGTGAATGATGAGTTTACATGTCTGTTCTGGGTCTGAGTGTTTATGTATTCGTCTTTGTGTGTCCATGGCACCCACGACACAGGAGAAAATCCTACTGTGGGGCTATGAGTGTAGAAACTGTTTATAAAAGAAATTTCGGTATGTCGGTGGGCATGCAGTTCACCTGATGTTAAGTAGCCACTGCTGCTCATGGACATCTGTAAGCAACAACATACAGAAGAGAGGTCCTATTTAAAGTACCAGTGTTGACTGCCTGAACTCTGGATCATCTTGGCTGGCGCCGCTCTTGATGTAAGTATACTTTTTTATTTCTAGTAGCAGACGGCTTTTCTGAAATTATGTGGTCATTATGGCCACTGCATCTTATTACCAACGCAACGTAGAATAAATGTTGAGATCGGTGTAGTATACAGAATTGTCGCTACCATAACCGTTTTTAAAGTTCCTCTCATACATATCAGAAATAGTCCCAATGAGCATCTCATTAGGACATTGACCCTGTACGGAAAGTGGCAGTTAAGAGTGAAGTTACATTTTTTTATCGGATGAAATCGCAAACTATGATACAGTTCACCTGTTGGTAAGTGGTTACTGCCGCCCATGGACATATATAATCAACTTTACGTATAGCAGGGGTTCTATTTGAAGTTGATCACAGATGCGTTGCTACTGCTAAGGACTAAGATGATCGCCTCATACCTAATTAAGTGAGCCGGCAACAACATACTTCCAGCGAAATGCAAGAATTGCTTCACGCTTGAAATAAGCGTGGTGGTGATACCTGCCTGGTAGAACTACACTGATTCTACCACCTCGCAACTACATTACATCTACATTATAGATATAGAAGGATTCGATAGTGTCGTGCTGAAGTAGACGAGCACGAAGGCACGGTGCAGTCTTAACACCCATCGAAATAATTTGTAACTACACAATTATTTTGTTCATACTTTATACGTAATACTAGTAGGTACGTACTTGCTAAATACTACCAATTGAAAATTTCGACAAATTTTAAATTAAAATTCAATTAGAACATGGAACGCTGTGGTCGATTTTCCTTTAGGTAGATAATTAAACGATAAGTAAAGATTTCTGTTCTCTGTCTGAGTGTTCGAAAGTACCGAGTCGAGTGTACCTTTATATGTATCCATGATTACGATTACCATCATACAGGCAATCTTAGTGTGCGTACAAAGCGCAAAAAATAAAACAAAAAATACTTTTCCTTCCATGATCAAACGTAACTACTGCGAATGAATCTCAGTAATTACGGAAAAATCTGCAGAGCCGACCGCGAAAGTGCTGCGGCTATACTTCACATGGCAAACATGCGCTCTTGGATTATTCCTGTGTGAGTACTTTACGTAGAGCTGCGTAAAATTACCTACAGTTCCGTCTTTCCATACGAGCAAGCGGGATATCTCGAATCCTAGGAAGACAGGGGCTACAAAATCCTGATTTCGTTTAGTACACAAAGAGGAGCGCGATAGTAGTCTTAATACTTATTTCTAAAACACTGAGTTGAATTTGAATATATTTGTATGTCAATAAAAATATACATGCACTCATCAAAATACTTTATTTTCTAACAGGGCGCCAAATAGCCTGATATATTATTTTAGTCGTAATTGCCTATATATGTATCTACGAGTATCATCATGGGAATGATACCTGCTATGTAACGTTGCCCAAAACGTTGACTAAATAGAATGCTCTGAAATCAGTAAGGTGATCGTGAGGTGAGCTCATGAAGCAGGTGAAGTGTGAGGTGAAAGGGTGTGGTAGCCAGGACACTTTCATATGAGGCGACCGTTAAGTCCACGGGTGAAACAACGAATTTGTAATTGAATTTAGATAAAACTTCTGCTCTGTATGAAGTTGCCTACAGTTTATATCCGTCCGTAAAAGCTTGCATGATGCCTTGTTATACCGTTGCTGCTTTGAGCAAGCTGGCCGTGCTTTCGAGGAGGGGTAGGCGCTTCGGGGTATGGTTTTTAGGTTCTGGATCGTGCTAGAAGCGTTTAGTATTTGTAAGTCGATGCGCGGAATTATCAGCCGCGCGGTAGATATTATCCAACCCCTTACCTTACAAACACATAGAAAGTATTTATTTTTACTATTTTAAACACGACACCTGAAATAAGTCTAATTACCTGCATACATATAGGTATAACATTTTTAATAATAAACAGGCCTAAATATTAATTATCAAAAAAAATTAGCAACGTAATGTTGCTGAAATGAGTATAAAGATGTTCGCTCGGATTCAAAATAAAAGTGAAAGCACATATTTGTTTGTGTAAAAATTTACTGGCTTTCAAAACTCAAAACCCGTGTAAAAATCAAAGTAATGAATAAACATATCACGTATCATCTCACTGCTCGCCCCAAGAGTCGCGTCGCAGCGCCACTTGTCGCTGCCGAGTGCATTCCAGTGTTGCCAGGTTGGCTTTCAAAGTAACACTTAAAGTTACATTTATGCAAAAGTTTGAATCAAATTGTATTTCAATGGTTTTTGACTACGTTTAATTCTGATATAGAATTTTATGACACGAACTTGATTAATAGGTTTTGTTTTGATTAATTTAAAAAGTATATCAGCGTCTATAAGAAACAATAATTAAATGAAACTTTTTAAAAGAAAAAAAAACAGCTGCATACTTATAGACTCACTTAATACTAAGTTCATTTGGTCTAGGTGTGTCGTGTCTGGGGACCATAACCCAATATTAGTATTAATAGTAGTTGTAGTATAATTTTAGTACCTATTAGAAGTAGAAGTATTATTAATATAGTGTTTTTAATATTCGGTTGTTTCGATTTTTAATTTTATTCTTTTTAATTATTTTACATGACTCTTTTCTTTATATACATTTATTACAAGTACCTACCTACACATTAAACTTATTGTACCCTCTTTTTGCGTCGGGCGTTAAAACAAAATACAATTTTACTGCGCCGCCTCGAGGTTTAATTGAAACGTGGTAGACGTTTCAATTAAACCGCTTTACATATTATAAGTCAGAATAATTTAGCTCATTCGGAGACGAATTAGTGAGTGTTATTAGGATTACCTTTACTTGACTCGAATCGTCTGATTTTATTATTATACGGGTTTATGTATACATCACAGCCTTTTGACTTATCGTACCAGAAATGGTACATAATTACAACTTTTCAATAAGTTTAAATTTTACTAAAAAATAGAAAAAAGTTATTTTCTGGCAATGCTGATGCATTTGGTATGCATGCCGGAATTGTGCGGAAACATTCTCTCTAATGAATATTTTTCGGCGACAGATTCAACATTCGTTAGTGTCGCTTAACGAACGAAGCTTGGGATTGGAAAAATATTCCAATTTCTGGGTATATAACTACCTACCTATGTATCTTAGGTACGGAATCAAGCAGCATGAAAAAAAAACTTTGTAAATGTTACTACAAGTTAGGTATAAATTATGAAATGTAACTTGACTTTCATGTAATTCTTTCACGGTGCAGTAATTAGTTTAAATTCACCAGTTTTATTTTTATAGGTACTTATTTAATAACAGAAGGTACAAAATATCGAGGCAGAGGAACACCTACCAAATCAGGGACTAACAAACTTCGCACAGAAATTTAAGCGTCAGGAATTGATATTGATTAGTCAAGATAGGAGTAATATAAGTGAGTTGTTATGAGTCAGTTGGTAGTGCAGCAAAGTTAAAATATCCCTCAATGAATGCACGGATAAAATTAGATATTCAATAACGGGAAGAGGGTCGAAGTTCCGCCATTTTGAAACTTCATACGGACGAGGGCTAAAGCAAGGGGGTTCGCGCATGCGTAAAGCAGGCACCCGCACCCTGTGTATAAGGGCTGGGACCTTAGCGAATGTGATGTCAAAAAAACAAGTTATTCTCTCCCCTCATTCCACTAACCTAGTACGTCTTAATAAAAGGGATTAATAATCAACGCCCTGATTTAGTTCAATCACAACTTCAGTGATATCAGCGATCAATCCGCAGATTCCGAGTGAAGTTTAACCCGTTTTATCAACTCTACGGTTATCTAGTGAACAATGACAATGAGTGCTTCTTCGTTCGGTGACTTCTAATGCTATTTTTATCAACCCCACGTACATGTTTTAATCCATGAGGTTAAGTTTATATCATAACTATCCGTAACATTCAATAAATTGACAGTCGGCTTCTTCATAAATGTTATGTGCGCATAAATAACTGCGGATGCTGTGGCAGTGATAGTGATTCGCTTTGTGTCAAGCAAAGTCGCGGTCGTAGACACAATATAATGGGATGACAGCAAATACAGATTCATGGAAAAGGTTTGGCGTCGAGTTGGTCTCCATTCCTCCCGAAAGAAAAGGGATGGAAGTGGGACTAGCAGAGAAGTGACGTCATCGGCGCCGCCGGAGGCTGAGTATCAGAACATTCACACGTTAAGAACAGCTGATTTGATAAGACAGAGACAGGGGGAGGAGAAATCGACGCTTCGTTCTTCTTATATTATCAGAAACGGGGAAAACTTTATTTTGGTTGAGAGACGTCGTCGTCGTCGACGTCGGAGCGGCACCAGGGCATCATCAGGCGGGCGTCATCACACGCCTCCCGTGGAGGAGAACACTCGTACGGAACAAAAACGCCGTCCTCCTGCAAAATTGAAGATATTCGGAATACAATGGCCGTTACATTCCAGTGATTCGAGGTGAGTCTAATTATTGAACATTAATGATAGATAATAGAGTGTCGTTATTACCGCTATTGGCGTGAGAAGCACACACGGTAGAACATTATACAATATAATCATTGCTTCACTTATGCAAACTTTTATACATGTAATAAAATCGTAGCCATTCATGCATGCAATCAAATTGATTGGCGTATTGTTCGTTAATTCAATAATGACGCTTAATTTATCATTAAATAAGTAGGTACACTGTTTTTACATGGGTACGTTAAAAAGGTATGAGCAAATCTGAGTCTTAGTGGCTAAAATCGATTCTACAGACACTTGTTTACTATTCTGAATATATTATGAAACTTATTTTGTAGGCCAAGATAACTAATAATTTTTGGAGCGTAATCATTTTAGTGTAATATAATCATTTTTTTATTTTTATTTAATAATAATTTTTCGTACCTATATTGGCTCGTTGCCACCCTTTTTATTTATTTTTTAATTGTAGTAAACAACATACAGTCCACCTGATAGTAAGTAGTCGCCGCAGCGAATGGACATTTGTAATTATCGGCTTACTTTTGTATGAGGCGACCGTCTCAGTCCTCGGGAGTAGAAACGCATCTGTGGTCGGCTTCACATAGAACCCCTGTTCTATATGATGTTTCTTACAAATGTCCATGGGCGGCAGTGACCACTTACCATCAGGCAGGCTGCTTGCTCGTTTGCTACTTCATATTTATAAAAAAAAACCCAGATAAGATCAGAGTTTAACCTGATGCTTTACTGCCCCTGAGGACTAAATATTAGCGATTAACAATGGAGTTATTAGGTAGAAACAGGTGTGGCGGCGATGCCCGGAAGAAAACTTCAAACTGGCCCACCACTTTCAAAATAACCTTGTTATCTAACGCAGCTGGGCTCGTCTCTGGACACAGTTGTGGAAAACCAGGACTTTATTTCACCATGTTGCTTCAATGCCGATTGGTCGCGTAAATAGTAGCTACTTGATTATATAATTTTTGTTTTTTTTCAAAATGTAATGCAATTATGCAATTTATTTTATCATCTTACATCTACATTAAAATTACGAATAAAAAACAATATTTTTCATACCTATGCATCTAATAGGATAATCACAATGGAAGGGTCATAACAAAAATACATTTCGTTTATTATTTATGAGCAAATTACTTTGAAAGTCCTGTATAGTCCAGTATGTGTATAATTAATCGTTACTTTACGATTTACGTAACTTTTGAAAAATATTTCGGCCAAGAAGGGACCACCGCCGCAGCTATTAATACCAAGAAACAGCAACACATTTGTTTTACAAAACATGGCTCTACAAAAAAAAAACCCGCTCTATATAAAGTTGGTTACGGATATCCAGCGGGAGTGACCACTTTCCATCAGGTGGACTCCAAATTCCTTACCTACTAGATAGTAGGTAGGATTTTTTTTTGCATGAGTAGATACTCATGCAAAAAAAAATAACAGTGCACACATTAACGCCTGTTGCATTTACTTCAGCACCACCTTTGCCCCTCGGTTTCACTAGCTGCTACCTAAAAAAAAAACAAATCGACATAGCGTGATATTAAATATCATTCCTAAATAAAAGAACTATTCAAAACACATTTTTTTTTCAATTCTTATCAGTAGGTAGATCCGCGCGTTCGACGAAACAAAACAAATTCTTCAGCTTTATAATATTTACTTCTATACCCAATTGTTAACTTCAGCATTTTTAATACATTGTTATACATAGGACTAAGTTTCAGTTTTGAGAAATTATCTTCGAGTGAAAAGATGTGGTAGTCATTTTCCTGGACGTGATATTTGTGTCTTAATGACTAACGCATTGAGAATATTTCGATTGACGACTGTTACTCACGTACTAAAGTTGTTTTTAGTTAAATCAATTTTGTTCCATTTTTTAATTCTATTACACTTGAATTGTACCTACCGTGTTTGATCTGACGTGACCTAACCATCCGGGTCCTTCGGAAGACCAGCGCTGGCTGAAAACAAGCCAGCATAAAGCTGTGAAGGGCCCGTTTCGTGATACATACCACTCGCGTATCTGATGTAATTTGTAATTTGTTGGTATATTATTACTGTGTCTTTAACAGTGTGGGTGCGTACGCATTATGAATAAAGTATTTCTTTCTTTCTTTCTTTTCTTTACTATTGGTAGTTTAACTTCTTAAAAACAATTAAACTGCGACTTCGTCCAGTTTAGCGATCATACTTGACGTATGCTGCGAAAACAATTTTGTTTTCTTTTTCATTTTAATTGTCATTTACAGATACAATGTTGGATGTCCTAAAAATAATTAATTAAAAAAAAATTGAAAAGAAAGAGAGGTAACGAGACGCATTTTGGGTATGGTGGAAAATAAGTAGTAATATTTTGTAACATTTACAATTAAAAAAGAAAGAAAGTTTTAAGCCCCCCTCCAATCGTAATATACTAAGTCCATCGATCATCTTAAGGGGAAAAACTACAGAAAAAGGAGAACTTTTGATCCTCAACAATAGCAGTTATCCTAATATTTACTTTAGGAAGACCTTATTTAAATTCCTGTTCTGCTAAAGTTGAAATGTACTTATTTTCATCAACATTTAAATAGAGATAGATTCCAGTCAGACTTTAGACTGTAAAGAACAAATATCTACAATTTTTTTTAAATGTTCTCAAAGTTATGTCGCTTCTGTCTACAGCCACTTGAAGAAACAGCAATAATTCTTCCTAAGTCATCTTCCCTTTATTGTGACAAGCCTGTTCCCAGTAACAGTCCTTTTTTTCGAGTGGGAAACCTTCATAATTTAGGTGACGCCGTGGGAGCAAGGCCAGGTTACCCTCTCGGTGGCCGTCCCCAGCATTGTGTAAAGGACTCCGGGATCTCCAACGGAATTCAACCGGAGTCGTCCAAGCATGATTCCACTTATGGGCTCTTCCTACGGTGTGCGCAAATGCTCACTATCGTACCTTGCGTGCGATGCGATCATACATGCCGCCGTCCTTCCCGGAATCACTTCGCTGGACGGTTCGAGCTCCCATCTTTGCAGCTCGCAACCCCGGAAGCCCCCTTTTTGTCGCCTCTTACGACAGGCACACAGTGTAGCCCTATAACCTCTAACAGTGTAGACCGATTCTGATCTCGGAACTGCAGGGACATCCCAATAACACCTGTAGTAAATATGTTATGTTTAACATTCGATTCGTGTTTTGATGATTGAATCGATGCATGATGTTTCAGTATCAAAAGCGCGCTGTTTAAAAACTTTCCAACTTTCCAAATAAAATGAAATGTGTTATATCTATTCGTCGTGTATATTTTAACGACTGCATTAATGGTGCGATCGAAACACCATTAATGCAGTCGTTGAAATATACACGAAATATACACTGGCGCTGAAACGTATTGCAGCTAGTTTGATCACTGTGTGCGGAAGGAAGCCAGCTCCTAAAAGTAGATAAATTATCGATCGCCAGTGCTAAAAGTACTCTGTCTTCTAGGACGATAAAAAGATAGAATGAATTGATAATGATGGCGTTAAATAATCTATACGCTGTATGTTAGAAAAGTACTTAATTGTAATCTTATAGGTAACTTAGGATTAATAAATTCGGTTAACACTGATGATCATTAATGAATAAAGATCTGCGTAACGCGGTAGTCTTGCAGTAAGCTTTCATTGTTGATCGGGCAAAAATTTAATAAATACCTGATAACCTGCGGATACATATGTGAATGAATGTCATCCGTTCGTCTTATGTTTTTGTATCCTACCATTTGAAAGTAGCAAACGAATTTGCAAACCACCTAAAGGTAAGTAGCCGCTGCCGCCTATGGACATCTGAAACCTACTTCAGATAAAATCTGAATATTACCTAAGGTTAGCCTTTGCAAATGCATCGCTACCCTTGAGGACTATGTTGGAACGCCTTGGATAACCCGACCTTTACCACACCCTCCAGACTAGAACACAGTAATGCATAACACTGCTGTGATTAGGCCATGTGTGTGTGTGTAGTGTGTACTATGGAGCTTCCGGAGTCAAACAACAAAGAGTTCTATCACCTTTAAAACGATCTTGCAATTAACAAGTGAACTTTGAATGTAGAAACAGTAAATTTATTTAGTAAATTAATTTCTTCAGACACACTTCGATCACACGCCGGTTCTGCCGCGGCCGTCGATCCAGGGAAGACAACGAGCTCTATCGCTCCAATAGCTTCAAGTTCGAGAGGTTCACCCGCGAGGCGCCGGCTGACGAGTTCAGCACTGGTTCTCAGGTAGGTAAATTCAGTAAATTGTTATTAAAATTATCGAGAAAATTTTGTTTCAAGGGACGCTATAGGATTTTCGACAAGTTGACAGTTTAGGTTATAGTTCAATTCCTACTTTGAAGATTATTTATAGGTACATTAGCGGAATTATACTTTGAATGTGAGATAAATTTTCACTAGAAAAACTTATAGTTTGTTGATCAGAATCCGAGTGGCTACCTGAGCTCGAAGGCCTCATATGAAAATGCGCCGGCAAAAGACTTTGTGACACTATTCCATTACACAGTGTTATGTAAAGGTCTAGTGGCCATTTTTATATCAGTGGACTGTACGCTAAAATAATTCATAGACTTTGCCAAAATATTAAAAGCTTTCACTACAATAAAGGAATCAACTTACTTCCTTAATGGCAGTTTAATTAGTTCAGTTAGTTTTATTTGAAGCATTTTTTTGCAGTTTTAGAGTATAAACAATGCGTACTTAATGTACTCGTATTTTTGATTTTTTTTACCAATAATAAGCGGTCATACAGATATTCTTAAAAGATACATATTACACATGCGAATGCGTAATTGATTGAAGATTTTGTATTTTCTCGTGTATTTCGAAGTACAGGAGGTGACCGAACAACCTTTGTATATAGCCTATAGTAGAACCTACATAAAATAGTAAGATTCTACTCCACATCAAATATATTTGACACCTCAGTCCATACCCTATCCTGATATCCTGATACCAAAGGAAGAGAGTATATGATATTTTTTATAATTTTTGCAATATTGGTAAGTTGATGATAATACCATATAATTATAAAGAGCAACTATGTACGAGTTTTGATTTCGTTAACTGATATGATAGAATTGATTGTTGTATTTATTATTTATAAAACTTATGTAATTTCTGATTATATCATTTTTAGCCATAGAAACCACTTCGATGCATAAGCATTGAAATACATATCTAATAGTATACATACACTACTAAAATTAATATAGGCATAGTACAAAAGTGAACCATAAAAAACAAGTCACTCGAAATTGAAAAAAACAAAATATTTTTATCGTATTTTGAATGGGTCTAGCTGAGCCAGACGCACTTCAGCCCAAAGCTTTTGTCTAAGCTCGGTTCGTTCAGCTTTTGCGAAGGGCGTCATTTAGTTTATTGGTTCATATTGAACTTTGGAGGGGAACTTTTAAGTTAAGTTTCAAAATACCGGAGTTTTATTATTATGTGACCGTTTATTGTACAATATTATTATCCTATTAATGTCAAACACCTGGACACATATTACTTTTGATAATGTTTAGAATTAGAGAATACTCGTAGTAGAAACTATTAAAGTTAAGTTTCAAAATGCTGGGCATTATTATTATGTGAGCCTTTATTACTCAATATTCTTATTCCATTAATGTCAAATACCTGGACACAAGTTCCTTTTGATAGAATACTTGTAGTAACAATTAATAAACTTGGTAACGTGTATATTGGATGTCGGGAGATCTATGAGAATGTTACTAGATTAAGTTTTGTCAGTAAAATTCTTAAAGTATTTACTTTCTGAAAGGAAATACCTTAAAAACTTATATATTAATAATTAAACGTAACTACTTCTACATTAAACGTAAGAACTCAATGTGTAACGTTAGGCATATACTCGTATGATGATTTCATACTGAGGATTCTTCCGAAACCGACAGATAGCGTGCTGAAGAATTCCAAAATTTTGGCATAAAAATTCTTAATGCGGCTTTCACTGAGATCCAGTTCCAGATTCTTGATCTCTGACAGCGTTCTTTTCAGTCTACTCGTATTTTATTTATATGTATATGTACACACAAAGCACAAAACGTACGCTAGGAAACTTTCAAAAACGCTCTTATCCATTAGCGCTTCCATTAACCATAGATGAAAAGAAATTTAGGGTATAATTATTGCATCGCCATAGAGAACCACTTGTGGGTATATAAAAGCACGTCTGGGTTTATAAAGTGAGCGAATCCGCACGGACTGATGGCACTCTGAAAGCGTCACCTACTTATCTAGATGACTCATCTCCGCTACAAAAGCTTCTTTCAGTTACGTGAACAGGATTTCCGTGAGTCGCTGTAAAATTTCACTGGTAAGTTATCTATGTATGTCTTACTATGTTTGGCTGGAAAGATGTCTCAGAAAATAATTTAAACAAAAAAAAAAATGTTCAAGTCATTTTACTTTGTGTGTTGGCATAACACATATGATATACGAATGACCCTGATTATAATAAAATGGTGGAATTTCGCGTGTATCAATTGTTGTCACGAATACGAACAATAAGACGAAGAACGGAGATCTAAACTTGTATAGGTACCATGTCGGCCTGACCGGGGATCGAATCTGAAAATATTCGCGTGTCACATTGCTTTTGTGATCATCATGTTACATGTGTCATTAATGTCGATCGATTTTGAAGCAATTGATTCCTTAATTTACCTTCTTAAAGAACACTGACGTTATAAGATTTATGGAATTCTTGATATATTTTGTAATTTATGGTCTAGTTAAAGTTCTATATGAAGTTGCTTACAAATGTCCATAGGCGGCAGTAACCATTTACCATCAGGTGAGCTGCTTGCTCGTTTGCTGCTTCATATTTATAAAAGGAAAAACGTCAGAATCCATCACGATACATGCAGCATAATTATGTTTCTAGCTTATAGCTACGTGTAGATAAAAGCACTCCCTTATCTGGATTACTCATTGGCCACAAAAGGGTGTCTTGGGCGTTTTGCAATCGATACTAAGATTGATATTGTCAGTATAATATGTGATAAATATTTAATTAATTAAATATTATTTCATCATCATACAAACATAAATAATATTTTACTTGACGATCCGTGTGTCAGAGGGGACGTCATACCGTGTATTCGAATTTAAATGGACCAGGAACCATATCATTTCAAATAAAAAACAATTATCCAAATGGGTTCAAAACTGACCCTTTCCCCTCATAGGAGGCGACTAAAGGACAAAATCCAAGAGATGAGCAGCAGAGTTTTCGTGTGGTTAGTGTCTGACAGAAGGTCGATTTTGGCCAAAGCCGAAGCCGATTGTTCGGCTATCATAAATTTCGGTCCAAGCTGAATCCCAAGCCGAATATTTAAATACCGAAAGAAAAGTTCCAAAAAGTGAATATCTTTTCTACATAAAAGTTAATGTTAGCTGTATGTAAACGACTAATAAAGCTTTGCTACTAGTCAAAGATGATAAAATTTTAATTAATGTAGATTTTAAACGCAGTTGGCGACGCGGACCCACAAAGGAGTGAACGTTTACCAATGAGTTTCACCATCTCCCATGTGAGTTCGTCGTACATTCCTTTGTACATTCGTACAGTTCGTTCAATTTTGCAGTTTTCTAGAAACCGTCGGCATCGCCCAAAATTTCGGCCTATTTTGGCCGACCCCGAAGGTTTTACCGAAAGTGGTTTTTTGACTGAAGGTTGCGGAAGCGGAATCCGAAGCTGACGCTTCGGTTGAACACTACATGTGTTATATTAACCCACTGCTGTCATCCACGTGACCGTGGTACTTCCCCGGTCGAACTACATTGGTTCTACCACTTGGTAAAAGTATTTACAAGTATGTAGCTGTTCATCAACACCATTTATATTATTTACCATAGTAAACGGTAGTTCTCAACTATACTAGTAACTTAACTGCTACTTGGAAACAATTAGAGGTAGGTATTTTATAAAACAAAAAACTATTACTAGTTTATCTTGTTCAATGTGACCGTCTATATATAGTAGGTATGCATGTATACATAACATCATGTATAACAAAAATAATATTGTTATTGGATTATTTGATGTTGGCCTCATTATGATATAGTAGACAACTCACCTAAAAAGTAAATATGTCTCAAACGAGTTTTTAAATGCTTAAACTACATAGACAATTATGAGACCTTGGCAACTATATTAATAAGTAGGCAATACACGTCGCTTGCGACTTTGAATGTAATTTGTCAATTTATTGAGCCAATGATATAACTACTCACTTCAATACTTAGGTAATTACTTCAGGCGATGCTACCATTTACACATGAAGCTAACGCAAAGAGATGAAAGAAATTAGCATGAGAAAATTTTGCATAGGAATTCCGTTCATGAACAATGCGGTTCGTAGACTTTTTTCACCTTTAAGAACATTTAGGATTTTCCTTATTTTTTTTTACTTTATTTGAATAACCAATGTTGTCATGGATTCATTACTTGGATTTTCGGTAATTCGGAACTTTGATGTCAATGTTGGAGCGAGGTGACGTAACTGAAAGGGCTAAACGTTTTTAACTTTTTGGGAGCTTATTTGTCAATAATTAATATTAGATTTAAAAAAGTGCTATCAAGTTTGTAAATATGGCATTGCAGAGTTAGTCACTACTTCTTATCGATAAGTACTTAAGCAGAATTATTATAATTATCATTTATTACCTATTGGTTTTATAAAATAGAGGATTAGGTACTAATATGCTCCTTAATATCTATGAGTTGGCAGGTTTTTTCATTATTGTACGAAAACATATTACAAAATAATATATTTACGCATGTCATTCCTGCTTCATAAAAGTTCAAAACACGTTATGGTCGTAAATCTACGTTTTACTCACCATTTAAATTTAATTCTCGCTGTGATGATAGATTTTTAACATTTCTTTTTCACTTTTTGAATTTCTTTTTTGCTCGTAAGAATTTGATATCTATATTTTCTACCTACAAGTACGAACAAAATCTAGATTTCATTTCTAAAGAACAAAATTAACGGTGAAAACGTGCAGAGCTACGCAAAGGCAAAGTAGGTATTTTATGAATGAATCGCCTACTTATCAAGATGAGCGATCTGCATCATGAAAGAGGGTCTTTTTGGTTTATATAAAAAGATTTTCGTAAAAGAATCTGCCGTTAAACCCCGAATTAAAATGCATTGAACGTACATGTAATAAATATTTACCTTTTCTGAAATATTCAATTGCTGTATACATTTTTTATTTGGTTGGATAAAAATATCATTGAGAGTGCTACCTTTTAAGTCTCTACCTAAAGAGGTAGAGACTTAAAAGGTGCTATTAATATTATAAGGTTAGTTGGGGTAACATAGGAGATGAGGTAAAGCAGTAGGTAAGTAGGTACGATTGAAATTGTAGACTATATTGAATAATTGACTAAATATTATAAAATTCGCGACTTCATATACCACGCTATGGAAATTATGTACCTACATGCTATTCAGCTACAATTTCAATCGAAGGATTTTACCCCAGCAAAAACATGTAAGTATTGATAAATGCATAAAAGAAAGAACATACTTATTTTTAATAAAATTCAACGTTGCATGATTATATTTTTTTCTATTGCAACGTTTACTTACAGCGCCATCTATACTTCGGTTACTTTACTAAGGAGTATTCCTCAAGCCAAGTTTACTAAGCGTATCATAGGAGTTCCGATAGATGGCGCATTTACTAGCATGAAGTTACTTTCTTCGTAGCTGCAGAGATGTCGCTGATAATAACTTCATGCAAATGGTGATTACGAAAATTCGTTTTCCAATACTTTTCTAAATGCTTAAATGATACTATTTAATCTTGAAAAAATTCATGTTCCATTTTAGGCAATTTATGTTTCCAATCTAAAATAACAATAGAACTGGTTTTATATGTATAGGTATTATATATTCAAAATTCAAAATAAATCGTTTAAAAAAAATCTTCATGAAATCCAGTAGATTTTATATTGAAGGTCTAAATTATCTAAATAAATTTAAGTGAGGCACTTTATTTGAAAAATAGGTTACTGTCAAATTATACCAGCTTTCAATCCTGAGAATACAATCACAATCTCGTCAGAGAAGCATGTGTTAACATGAATATCAGTCTGGTGTTCCTAGGGTATTGCAACATAAATTATGTGCACACGTTGCGTTAGGGGAGGGACATTAATATCATCTGTCCTATCAATTACATCGACGTGGTCACTGCTGCGGCGACAAGCTATCGTAGGAAATACGTGAAAAATTTGACACACCCCCCTTATATTTATACGGAAATCTTAGGGTTGTCAATCGTGTTACAAATTTTTTTGTTACTACTATGAAAATTGAAGTAAATTTATGTTCCAATAGACATGTCATGTAGACATAATAGCAGTTATAACCTAATGCTTGAAAATTGGCCTCTCAATCAAGATTGGAATCCCAGGCACGCACCACTGATTTTTCTAAAATTATGTGCGTATTAGAGTTCAATTATCACTGCTTTACAGTGAAGGAAAACATCACAAGCAAACCTGCACATCTAAGAGTTCTCAAAGGTGTGAACTCTACCAATTCGCACTTGGTCAGCGCGGTGGACTATGGCCTAAAACTTTCTCATTCTGAGAGAAGACCCGTGCCCAGCAGTGGGACAATTATGGGTTGACGATAGATGACACGTTATGTATATGAAAAATTTAAAGGATAGTGCTACCTAACAGTTTATTTAAATCTCTCCTTACATCTTGTGCCATTAATTACTGGGCCTCAGTATCTATAACTTCAAAAGCTCCTTAAATTTCAAAAATAAGCACACTATATTAAATACCTGTTTTAATAGAAGATTAATTTACACGTAACTCTACATGCGTTATTTATTCAATTACTACAGTTGACGGAGATTATTTTAAATTTCCTGAATAATATTTTAAAACAGAATAAACAACACAAGCGATATTGTTTTAGCAGTCGTTAAAAATATATCTACCAATAAGAAAATAAATTTAAAGGAACAAAAGCGACTCAACCCTATTGCAAACATAAATCATGTTATCCCCGTAGATCGCAATTGCCTCATCAACATACTAATGCGGCACGCCAGATGTTCCTCACTCTTATGAACGTCTGGTAGACTTGGCAACGGATAAATCTCGCCAGTATTACAGGACTTGTTATGCGAACAGTGCCGTATAATCTCTATTATTTCTTCGCTAGACAAGAAAATTGTAATAAAAAACTATTCTAGCAAAGTGATTTCTTCTTTGTTCTCCAGAAAGCGTGTCTATCGCACTTTTTATGGTGTAATAATTGTAAGTGGAAGTTATAAGTTTTGTTTTTTTACATAGCTAAATAAATGACAATTAGAGTATAATTTACGGGAAGGCTAACTTTCATATGAGGCGACCGTCTTAATTTTAAAGCAGAGGACTTATTTATAACTTACTTAAAATAAGAATGTTAGCCGTCACGGGTCGCCTTGCAGAAGTGAAACATCGTGTTCCTACAAGTTATATGCAAAGAAGAGAAGATAGCGACAGGAACTAAATACATAGCATTATGAAAAAAAATAACGTTTTTTTAGAGAAAATGATGACTATTTAAATATAATAATTAAATAGTTTCATTAAATACGTTGTATATGGTTTCATTAAACATGGTTTATATGTAAGCGTACAGTCTATATGTAAGTGTGTGTACGGTGCGGCAACCTATTGCCACGGTAAGCCTCGCCACGCCAAAAAGCAGCTTTACCTGCGCTTAATGATGTTTCATATCAAAAATTTATAGTACTTTTACCTTACAATTCACGTCACAAAATATCAAGCGATGTTAAGTTTGGTAAGGACGTTAAATAATGTGACGATAATCGTATTTATCCTACACCTACGTATGTTTCATGCCGACACACTAGAAAATGTACTATTTCCGGGAACAAATGGTTGTTATTGAGGAAGCTCAAGGATTTATCTTAGAACACATCCGTTTAGTAAATTGGTCGTGCAACTTTATCACCTACAAGGTTCGTGAGATCTTTATTTTTAAGAATTCGCCATATTTTACATAATTTATACATACCATAAAATGGAACTATTTTTGTGGTAGAATACATAATTTTTAATTACCAGAAAGGTAATTAAAAGTTATGTTTCCTATCAACTATCGAATGATATTATACAATTTATAAAGAAATAAAGTTTATCCCTTCAGTGACTTCAGTTTAAGAATAAAAATTAAAGCGTTTGAATGTGTACTTCGTATTGAACATTAAACAATATAGAGCGCGGTCAGAAGTTGGATGGGTGGTTTGGTGTTTATTGATAGGCCGCCTGTTTCGATTGCTGTCATTCCATTTATCGTTAAGTCTCCTCGGTGGCCTTATCTGTGTACTCGTAGCTTTTCAACAAATGCGCCTGAATCGTATTCCATCACGGTGGTGGCAGCGTGATGCAATACGCTAAAGGCCTTACCCAGTTGTGGGGTATTTCATGCCCAGCCGTAAGTCATGTAATGGGTTGAAGCCTGCAGTCATAACCTGAAGTATATCTGACACATGACACTGTGTGACACTTTATTCAGCTTATTATATAATTTTCGTTACTAGTACACGAACTACTTTTATGAACAGAAACCTCTGTATGATAAGGTCTTATTTACTTTATATACAACGAAAAATAATATAAAATATTGCGTTATATTTTCTCGTCTTATCGAATCGTACATATTACGTATTAGGTATATTATTATAATGTAGAAGGACTTCTATACAATGCTCAATACCTACAAAACTGTATTCTTTTCTACGCAAATCTCGCTCCGGCAGTTTTCATGTGGAAGTTTGTTTTCATGAGTAGTTTTCATATGTTAAAATTTCATTCTTATTTTTATACGAGGGTTTTTGTTTCTTGCCACATTTCTAATTGCATTTAACTATCTATAAAGGAAAATACTTTCTGAGCGGATAATTTCCCTAATACCTACTAAAGATACTTAAGCAACTATACAGGTATTCATTATTAAAGGATCTAACAATTACGAACCATTCCCGCTATTCGTAGACGCGCTACGGTATTGTTATGTATCCTATAATACCTTTTTTGTCGTTACTTCGTTAACAAAATTGCACTAGAGCGCGCATACGAAAATTTAATCACGAGGCATTTACAACAAAGGATTTCACTAATGACTTGGGGATTGCTTCTATATTACATCTATCCACATATTATAAAGACCTAAGTACGGTCTGTCTGTTTATTGCTATATTGAAAACAACCAATTGTTGTACATTTTTGAATAATTATTTATTTGTAGACTTGTTAAGGTACACGTGCTTAGAGAACATTATTTTGATGTGAAACATCTATAGGCGCAGGAAAAGCCTGAATATTTGCGTGGCCATGTTTGCCTATATTTATTTTAACGCCATCTGTTGTACATTTTCGGAACTATTAAGTATTGAACAAAACTAAGCGGACTGCGGTGTTAGTTATATTTGGTGCGGGATACTTTTCGTAGATGGCGTTATTTTCATCATGCTACATACATATTTACCTAGTCCCTGTCACAATCTTGTGTCTTATGCATTACTTGTATGAACACGGTGTTTCACATCTGCCAGGCGTTCCGCGGCGTGTCGCCCTCGGTTTCGCTAAAGTTTTATAAAAACAATAACATTGCTTCAAATTGCAATTACTTTTAATAGAGTAAATGGAATTCAATGAAATAAAAAGTGAATGTTACCGTGAGATATGGAGTTTAGGTACTGGCAGAGTAACGAATCACTGGAGTACTTAAATATTTTTCAGTCGTTTAAATTCAATTCATTACCCTTATTTGATGTGGTTTTAAACACGAAAACAAACAGACAGACAAAAATTCTAAATTCTAAATTTCTATTATAACTTATTCTTTTATAACTTATTCTATTATAACTTATTCCTTGCTATACATATTTTTTTCCAAATATATGTGATGTTGATGTTGTGAAATTTCATTCTTATTACTTATTTAGATTGAAATATATAGGTGACTCGACTCGCCTCCTGATCTAAATCCTAAATTCATTCGATAGTTTTAACTACCAGGTGATAGAACCAGCGTAGTTTGACCTGGGGGGTACCATCGCCACAAATATTTCTAGGAGTTCAGTGGAAGGGCATGGTAGTCGGTTCACTAGTTCACATTTGTGGCGACCATCTTAGTCCTCGGGAGTTGCAACGCATCTGTGAACGACTTCAGATAGATAACCTTTTCTATATGAAGTTGCTTACAGATCTCCATGGGCGGCAGTGAGCACTTACCATGAACTGGACATACAGTCCACAATGCTCGTTTGCTACTTCAGTCTGATAAAAAAACTTACTTTATTATTTACGTTACTGAAACATACCCAAAAATATTATAAAGATACCTATTGTTCCAACATATAAAGTATTGTTAGTCTCCTATACAAAAAAATATGAATTTGCATGCAAAATCGCAAGCGTAAACTAGTTTTAATAACTTAACGCGTAGTTTTTAACTCCATTAGCGGCATTAAAACCGACTATTCCCTTCGGCCATTCTGTAATCAAGTTCTGTTTCGGATAGCTGTAATTGAAAATGTCGAACGGTGCGATGTTCATTTTCCACTAATTAATCGTTGTGATGACATCGCATCCCCCGTCCCTTGGTACGCAATGTACCTACTCGTCTGCTATGAATACTGTTAGTGTTAATCTCGGTAATATAGCCCTCTACACCGTTCCGCATAGTGTGTGCCGTGCAATACAATTTTAGATTCATTTTATGTTTTTTAAACAGACCTCCAAAAGGAGGAGGTTATCTATTCGCTTGTTATAAAAAAATACGCTTTCTACACTCATAGTCCCACACTAGGATTTTCTCCTGTGTTGTGGTTACCATGGACACACAAATACGAATACACAAACACCCAGACCCAGAACAGAAATCTAAACTCATCATTCATATTTCAGTCTGGCCGGGAATCGAAC
>DWNE01001583.1:0-21522 GCA_018249875.1 Cecropterus toxeus | reverse complement strand
ACAGGTGGTAGAACCAAAGTAGTTCGACCGGGGAAGTACCACCGCCACACCTATTTCTAGCGTGAAGCAGTTCGTGCATTTCGGTGGAAGGGTGTGTTTGCCGGCTCACTTATATATGAGGCGACCATCTTAATCATCGGGAGTAGCAACGCATCTGTGATCGACTTCAGATAGAACCCCTGTTCTGTATGAAGTTGATTACAGGTGTCCATGGGTGGCAGTAACCACTTACCTAAAAAAAAAAGGATAGCGTAGGCAGTAAAGCAGTACAAAAGAAGGCCGAAATCTGTTATTACATTAGTAGTTCTGTCCTCAGTTTCCTCCGTACTTGATTTATTCCAAGGGAACCATATTTTTTCCTGGAAAAAAGTGGCCTATTTCAGACTAATATAATATCATCTCTTTAATAAATATCATACAAGGCTGTTTGGCCATTCTGGCGTGACTAAGGAACCAACATCCATGCAAACTTTTGTATTTGTAGTCTTGGTAAATATGATTTAACGACACTCTACAAAATGTCAAGTAGTCGATGCCTATGTAAGATTGTCGTTTAATTTATACAAACTTGAAGAAGATCCGTGAGAGAATTTTCAATATTAAACATAGTCTCATTATTTACGCGTCGATAAAGTTATTTGAATTCAAAGGGCTTACCCTTATCATGACCTAGACCTAAATTCACCCCGAGGGAAAATATCCAGACATTTAAAATCTGTCGTGTGCTTCAATTAGTTATATTTTTGATATTAATATGATAGAAAGTAGAACCGGTACAATTCAACTGAGGCGTTATCTATTGCCTGCTTATGGTATGTAGTAAATCTTCTCTATTGGTGTGTGCCGGTTGACTTAAATGTGAGGATCATCGTTAGGATTTCCTTAGGAATGACAACGCATTTGTGATTGGCTTCATGCAGAACTTCTGTTCTATATGGAGCTGGTTATAGATGCCCATGGGCGGCGCAGACTACTTACAAACAGGTAACCAGTTAAACTAAAATGTCATGTTAGTTATTCCATCATCTCATTGTTTAATGTAGATTCGCTCAATTAATATATTTTACCATTTATTTGACGTACGTGATATAAGTGGTTTTCTTTTGCCTCCAAAATCGCATGATATGAAGCGAATTTATATAATGTGCTTTCGTATATCTAGTATGAATATTGCAATAAAGTTTTTTTATGTCCGAATTAATGATGTATACAATTTTAAAATGTTCGTTTAATTTATCTCCGTCTATGAATAATTTATCAGTTGAGATGATATTTCACTATGTACTGAAGTTTGTGACTCAGCATTTTATATAATGATAATGTTCCTTCTCGGGAGCCTAGCTCTACAACCGCTGCCTAAAAACAATATCTGGCGTGAAGATATTTGACAAATTGCCACATCTAGTCTAGTAGCTACGTAAATTTGGCTCTGGCTTCATTCTAGCGCGTAGTAAATCTAGCTAAATTTTGAACCCCAAAAACTGAGGCAATATAAGCTTTTCAGTATTTACCGTAATATTTCACGTGTTTACTAAAGCTTGCGCGTTTAAATGGGTCACCGATTATTCTTATATAAACTCATACTTTCATTCAAATATGTATTAGGTGTATATTTGTTAAACTTTATACGCGATTAATGTTGAATATGAATAAAGGTATTCATTATAATAATCGTCAACCTATTTGCGTCGGCCTCCCAAAGCGGAGAGGGATTTCCATCCATCGCGACTAACTTTAGAAAATCAGAGGTGCATTCCTCGGAATCAAACCTCGAGCTTTAGGTTAAAAAAGATATGATTGGTGGATTGGTGGTGCTATAGTTAAGTTCTCTTTTCGTGCCTGAATACAGGCCCACTAGTTTGTACATATACTTAGATGTCTTCGTTTGAACGAAACGAAAATACGACGAGACGAGACAATAATTTATGCCGCGTCAATAAGTTTCGTTCACAATAAAATATTTGAGACAGATTTAGTAGAACTGATTTGTACTCTGAACCTTTACCGTGTATCTTATTAAATCTATACTAATATTATAAAGCCGTAGAGTTTGTTTGGTTGAACACGTTAATTTCATGAACTACTGGTTAGAATTGAAAAATTATTTTTGTTTTGAATAGTAAATTTAGCGTGGAAGGCTTTAGGTTATATAACGTCACGCTATTTTTGTATGTTTTTTAATAGATTGTTCTCTAATAAACGCGGATGAAACTGCGTGGCCCAGCTAGTTTAACATAATTTGAATTAATGTGTTATTGTATGCAACAGAAAGGAAATTGCTTGTTTCTGTGGTTGGAGAATATTATAAATCTAAAAGCATACATCTCCAGCACTCGCACGCTATGTCCCATTCTATTCTATTGTCTGAAACTAGTTACAACCGCAGTTGCGATATATCTCCGCATCAATTTAAATCTGTCCGCAAGCAACCATATATTGCGGGTATATCCCGTATTTGTGTATTGTGTGAGCCTTTTTATTAATGTACATTGTACAATTACAATTTCACAGGTCAGTTCATATAGGTTATTATTACACAATTTAACTTAAAACGTCTGTAATTAACCAATTTACTTTTTTTCCCCTGTTTGTCAATAGATTTTTTGTTTTGTGTAGCTTTCGAATTTCAATATTGTTGAAAATATAATACGAACATTCATACAATTTCCGATTACGCCCGAATTTGTTTTGTTGATCGGATAATGCTAGAATAATGATTGGCAATTAGCATTTCGTAAGGTCATATAAATAGGCCAAAAATACTAAAAGATAGTTTAATGTCTATTTCTCTTTTGTCTGTCCACCGATATTCAATATTCGATATTAAATAAGCTTAATTTGTATAACGATTCTGGTCAAATTTCGACCTCCACGTGGAAACTAGTTTATTATATAAATTATAGTCAACTTGTTTTGCTTTACAACACTCTTGGCAATATTACTGGCTATCTTATCTTTTGATTTGGTGGCATGCGATTTATAGGTAGCATTGTAATCGGAGTTGCGTTATGGTCTTATACTTATTAAGGTTGATTTTGCATGGCCATAAGTGACTCAAGCCAGTTGCATGGGCTTTTGCTGTTCTACATTGTTATTCATATTTATTACTAGTTGTGCCCCGCGGTTTCACATGCGTTAAGTATAAGTAACATAAATTTAAATAGTTATAACTTAGATAGGACTAGTTATTAATTGAAATAAACACTAAGTGTTATCTCAAGTTACGGATGATAAAAATATTTTTAATACTTTAAATTAAGTATGTCTATTATTACCTATTCTTCGCTTAACTATCTTGTACATATGCGATGTATTGTAAAGGGGTTTTTAGTATGTTTGCATTAAAAGTATATAAGGAGTACTGACGTTACGTTGAACAACAATATTTACTAACTTGTAAACATTGTAAAGTATCCTGTGTAAAAGATGTACGCCGTCACTCTAGAGTGTCGTAAACTTCTAAGCTAGAATATTAGATCCATGAGACTTGAGATTTTCAAGACATGTTAGCACTGTAATTACATTAAAGGAATGAGCCTATACGTTTCATAGTATCACCGAGCTTTGAATAGAAAAATATATATTGGAAGGTATGCCAAAGAAGATGCTTAGGTATATTTTGTAGATAAAAATATATTTTGCCTAAAACGTTGGAAACACGATAATGGTATGGTATGGTGCAGTGAGCTGAAAAAACTTTTACCGAATAAACGTGTTGGAGTATACTTGAGGCCAAGTCCAGTTTTACGAAATGACCAGTGCTTAGTAGGATATAAAAACCTTTTTTGCGTGTTATCTAATTTATAAATTGGTAAATATAAGAGAGTTTAGTCCCTATATAGATATTGCCGAGGTTTTTTACCTAAGGGCTACGAACAATACGCCCGCCAGACATTTCTAGTTGCTTAAAGCGTCTCTTCAAATTTACAGCAAACGTCGTGGTAAGATAATTAGTGCCCATTATGTTAGAAATGACACATTTGTTTGTTCATTTATTATTTTACATCCACCTATATTAACCTTACATCTATAAACTTTTGTGGTTCGATACCGGAAGCGCTACCGTGACACTTATAGCTGCCTAATAACAGTTGTATTAAGCGTGTACTTATCCGAGGCGACAAACTTAGTCCTTAGGATTAGCAACGTGTCTGTGGCTAGCCTTAGGTAAGCCTTTGATCTTATCGGGGTTAATTACATATATCCATGGGCGACAGGATTCACTTATCATCAGGTGGACAGAATGCACGTTTATTGCTTCAATATTATAAAAAAAAACCTTTTTGTAGCTTCATATTATATTTTTATGCCGAACTTTTTTGTTTAAAAATATAAAAATTCGTAATTGCCCTCTTTTGAATATATTTTTGGTTGAACTTGCGTATTGTTCGTTTTTGAGAACCAATCTACGAGTAGGCTGGATAAAAAACTTGTGCAAAAAATAAAATATGTATTGAAATCGAAATATATGTATTTCCTGTATGTTTTTATTAAACCATTCCATTTATATGTTATGAATATCCTGATGAAAATACATTGCTCGTTGTTAAATGTCTATTTTAGTTGTTATTTAAAACACATGAATATTAAAATATTGTATGTTAAACATTCGTTAGTTAATGATCGTAACCAAAAACCGCAAAGTTGACCGCAGTATTGGTTGGCCTACAGCCTTACCACATTCACAATAAATATGAAATGTAAGCTGAATTTATTTCCATAAAAGTGTAATTAATATGTACTTCATAGTGTGTTTTAATTATCTCGTAATTCGATTATTCCTAAGGCTCCATCTTCTTCCATAAGCTGTGCGTCAAATTTCGCTGAAATTTGTGAGACACATAAGTTAGTGGAATATTATACTAGAGGATTTTTCGTAATTATTTCTGACTTTTAACAACAATCTAGCGCTAATATGTTTTACTTTTAATGATATGATAACTGTACTATAACTTATAAGTAATGATGCTTACACAATGCATTTCAAATTACGCTTTAAGAGTAGACCGTAGCAGACATGAGACGTGACTGCAATCATATTTAGTAGGTGGAAGTGATTACATACCTACTTATTATTAGAATAGGTTGCAAACGAACAACCAGGCCCAACTGATCGTAAGTGGTACTTCCTCCTGTGGGCATCGTAACAAACAATATAAACCCTTAACTCTTTCTATACTCATAGCCCCACGACTACCACCCTACTGCCACCACACTAGGTTTTCCTCATGGTACCATGTACGTCAAACATTAATATATTAAACATAATTACATTAATGCATTAAACAATAATACATTCGACGACCCGCGTGGCCGAGTTGTCACCATACGGGTCTGACATGCAGTGGGTTCCGGGTTCGATCCACGGCAAGACCGACGTCTGAGTGATAAAATTAGATTTCCTTTCTGGGTCTGGGTGTTTCTGTATTCGTCTTTGTGTATCCATGGTACCTACAACACAGGAGAAAGTCCTAATGTGAGGCTATGAGTGTAGAAAGCGTCTTAATGAATGTTTGAATATATTGGTTATCTATCTACATAATAAGAAAGATAAATTGAGAGAGCTGGTTGTGGCTTGAAAACTGGTCTAATATAAAATGACCGACTGTAAATAAAAGTTTATTGCAAGCTTTTATACTGCGTGTACGCTTCCCTGTCATTTATTGCAACGTTAAATGATAACTGAGAATGACAGACTCAATCTTTCAATATTATAAAGACGAAAGTTTGTGACGATTCATGTGTTTGTTACTCTTTCATACAACAATTACCTACTAGTCGGATTTCGCTGAAATGTCTGGCATACATTGTAAATTGCTGCTACATAGATAGGTTATGATCTAAATTAACATATAGTATACTCATTACCGTTTAAATAAAAGTAACTATAGCACTCGTCCTCAAAGTTAAGTTACATTCAAATAAAAGTGATTTTGCTTTTGCCCTTTGACATTTGTATCTTACCTTTGACCTCTTCTTTGAACTAAATCGGAAACTTGAAAATACTTATACACAAGATAAAAAGAACAGCTGAGAAAGTTAAATTTTTAATCTACTACGTTTTAACTTTTGCAGAAGATTTACGCTTTTATTTATAACGCTTAAATTTGTGTTCTCTCTTTTATTTGTTCGTTTATAAAACATGATTTTACTTCCATAGTAGAAACAAAAGACACAACTTTTAGTTTTAGTTGTT
This sequence comes from Cecropterus toxeus, assembly GCA_018249875.1. Taxonomy (NCBI): domain Eukaryota; kingdom Metazoa; phylum Arthropoda; class Insecta; order Lepidoptera; family Hesperiidae; genus Cecropterus; species Cecropterus toxeus. Next base: position 15,326 of record DWNE01001583.1, on the reverse strand, counting down.
TTGGTATTTAAACAATGGGTATTTTAGCCAAACTATAACCAGAAACAGTTTAAAATGAATTGGGTCAAACTCGGAACGGACATTCTCTGGCGTGCGTAAACTATTCAGAGATGACGTGGCTGACATATTTCGAGCAAATTCCTGCCAAGTGACATAAAAACAAAAGCAATTTTATCAGGAATGCTTGGTAAGCGTCGTGATATTCGTAGCAAACAAGAGAACCATAACAAAGCCAAGACTCGGATGCTTTTTGCTCATGAAAGGAATAGATGTCCGCAAATTATTTTTCTTAGCGACAAGGAACGCCGTTTGCGCATTTTCCGTCTTTAGATTAGACAATTCAGATACAATGTACTTTTGTACTTCTAATATATTTTGATTAAATTATTAGTATGCATGTGTCGGTGAATTGTACAAAATAATACAGAATAAACAATAGTTATAGAAAAAGTAACGAAATTAAATCTAACGTTACGTCACCTCTTGCATTGGTTTATATACTCCCGAGGTCATGGGTGTGGTTGCCGGCTTACATATACAATATATGTAAGCCGGCAACCACACCCTTCCACCGAAACGTTAAAACTGCATCACGTTAGAAATAGGGATGGTGGTGTTACCTTTCTTGTCGCATTACACGTAAATTATCTCCGTTTTGACATATTTCGTTAAGTGTAATGCTTGTTTGTCCCTTTCAGTTAATTATATTTAAGCAGTTAATATACGCGTAATTGCTCAAGCCTGGAACGGCCTAAAGAATAATTGGAAATGATTGTTCTTGAAATAATACACTCGTAGGTCTTTTCTATAAGATTTCTCGTGACATTTATTTTCTTGATAATAATTGGACGGGAGTTCGTCCCAATTAAGGAAATTGATGTTTTCGGTAATTGCCAAAAATGTTTTTGCTGAAAGAGATGATTTCAATTTTGTACAAATGTTCGCTGAAATTGAAATATTTTTGTCTTGAACTTTTCATTGGGTGTTTTAAATGGATCTGAAATTAGAAAACATTTTTCGGGATGTTACAGATATACCGATTAAAAAGGTTTAATACTTCCGCTCTTGTCAGTATTTTTGTACAAGATTTTGCTTTTTGATGCCACAATTTTATTGAAATAAACCGTACCGCTTACCACGTTATTTTTACGGATTTTAAAGACATTAGGTAGAATTATTTATTATCTTTTATTTAAAGTTACATTTCCCATTGTTCGTAATAGATCTGTGACTTATTGACGTTTCAGTTGACATTTTTATTAGAATTTACATTGTCTCACTCTCAGTTTTCAAACTGTTGTTTTCAAACAAATGCCTGTGACAGTGACTCTGCCGCAACCTACAACTGATACAGCTTTAACCTTTGAAATAATCATAACTTTTGAACTATATATAATGTTATTTATTTTCTATATAGAAACGCGATTACAGTATTTGTATTAAGAATTAATTGGTAAGAGCGGTTTTCAAAAAAATCTAAGAAAAATAAGTTATTTAACAAATAAATAAATATCCTTTATTTTTTTAGTCGTTTTATCGAATTTAAGTTTAAAAATTCATGGTAATGTAAGTTTTTGTGAATCATTTTAAAATTATTTTAAACGAATACATAATATCTAAGATTTATATTTTAAAATCATACACTGGCACTCAATATTATACATGGAAGCTCATTAAACATCAAAATCGTACATGACATATATTATGTACCGTTCCTGTCACGCATATCAAGGATGTTTTGCTTTGATACGTGATAACACGCATGCCGACGGAACGGCTGTCAACGTGATACGTAACGAGGTCCTAACAAAACAGGCTGCGTTGTTTGACTTGCATAATGTTACACGGGACGGGCTGTGTATGATTTGAATAATAAACGAGGTTAATTAACGAAAACTTTATATTGTTATTGCTGTAGAATCCTTCGGGCTCGAGTGTTTGCTGAAATATCTCTGCCAATTCTATTTCTGCCTTAAAGCAACAATGCCTGTACTAGAAGCAGATAGATAAAAGATAAACATGTAGTGAATGAATTGTGATAAAATAAATACACTATGGCTCAGTTAAGGTGGTTGTACTATCACAGATTTTGCATATTTTTTATCCGATTGAAACGGCAAACGCCCATGGATCTGTAAGCAAGCTCATATAGAACAGGGCTTCTATCTGAAGTCGATCACAGTAGCGCTGCTATTCCTGAGGACTGAGGAGGTTTGTCGCCTCATATGTAAGTGAGCCGACATAATTACAATAATAGGTGTATATTGATTTGAATGTTGTTAACTACTTTGAAAGATAGTTTATTTCTAACACAGCATACATCGGACCAAAGTCTAGTCTAGAAAAGTTATACCACCTTCACCCTTATCTTCTTCACCCTTATAACGATTAATATTATTTTTAACAAAAAAGAACGTGAAGTGACTGATAGAAACTACATTTATGATAACAAAAGGAATAATACGACTTTGCAAAATCATAAGCTCGCGAGAGTATGTTAAGCACCTCCTACAGGTAATATTGAAGAGGCAACCTTGATATTATCCAAATTTATATAGGTAGAGGAGCGACTGACTTACTAAAGGTTATGAAAATATATTCGAATAACTTCTTTTCAACTAGTTGAGTAATCTTACCTTCTGAGAAGGCTGAGAAAGACCGCTACACCGAGATGTAATTGGCTTTGGCTATTCATTTTCGTGTAGATTCTGTGAGTTTATTGGTGAAATACGGGAATATTTATTGAATTTAGGTCAAATTTTACTTTGTTGTAAATATATTCATTAATCATCTTTTTCACGCATGCTTCTGCTTGAAACGATTTACTGCTTTTATCTCTTTTTTCTTTTTATCATATATGAAATTATAGTATATGAGTATCACGCATGCGGATAAGTACCGCATGAAAGCGCAAACCTGTGTGACAAGAAAATACGTCCTAAATAAAATATGTATGTGAAAAATAAAAATATAGGAGCGGCGTTAGTAATTCTCTTATGCTGTAAATAATATGTTAAAAGAATTCATGAAGAAAACGTATTAGCATTTAAGATGGCGTCTATGAGAAATCACGCAATTAAAATGTGAGTATAAACATTACCTAAAATGTAAAAGTAAAAAAACAAAAGCAACAACTATTTTAATTTTGACTTTTCGAAAGCCGTAAAATATTTTGAACGTTGAACTCTAAAAATCGAGCACTAAGTGAGCATTTAGATTAAGACTGGTTTAAACTGGTGGTTTTTCATAAATCCGCAGAGAAGTCCGCGTTGGCTTGCGCTCGACGGTCATAGTAGAAACTTTTTACAAAACTCAATGTGAAGCAGAAAACAAAAACAACACAGTAGAGTAATGTTCACGTAAATGTTACTTTCATTAGAATTCTCTGGGGTTCGTTAGTGTAAAAGAGAGAAAGGTGGATTTTCAATTAAATATATTAGCAATAATGGATGAAATTTTTATTAAGCCTAGTTTTCTTAAATTAATCATGATAATCAAGAATTAGGAAGCTCAGATAAATAGTTAGTGATGGTTCAGAATAAATTATTGTCGGTAAAAGTTTTTGTATGGTAATGTTTTTGTTTATGTTTTATTTATATTTTTTGTATTTCTTATTTGTAATGTAAATTTTGTAAATGAATGATGAAAGATGACTGTATAATTTAATCTTGTATTATTTATGTGATATTTTTTGGGTATTAATGAAGTATCTAGTTATTTATAGTAATAAGGTATCCACTTATTAAACAAAGCAGTTCTTGCGTTTCGGTTAGAGTGTGGTTGCCGGCTCACTTAATTGGGCGACCAGCTTAGTCCTCGGGAATAGCAACTTCTGTAATCCACATTAGATACAAATTCTGTTCTATATGAAGTTGCTTTCACATGTACGTGGGCTATAGTAACTACGTACCATCAGATGTACTGCATGCTCGTTTGCTACTTCAATCTGATACAAAAATATATATATCTTAACAATGTATACCACGGTATCAGTTTGTGAAAATCCCAAAAATTACAGCAACATACAACGCATTTTACCCACATTAATATTCCGTTTGGTTTCTTTGTTTACAAGCAGACGTAATGAAAATCTCATTGGGAACGAAAAGGCTCGTTATTATATTCTGTTGTTGGTAAATTCCTACACATTTCCAGTTGTATGAAGCCATAACTAACTTCTTCCAAGTTATTACGTTTATCGCCCTTTGTATTTAGATCTTCAAAGTGAACAATGTAATAAATTATTGTAATATTTTGTTGAGCCATATTACCGCTTTGAAATAATATTTACAAACAAATTCAAAAAAATCCTATTACATTTAACCTATGATACATTATCTTTACAAAATGGACGGCAATAAAGAGTAAAGTTAGGTACTATATTATTTTTATTTGTTAATGTTGTTAAATTATATTTTTCCTAAATCTCTGGTAAGGTCTTTATATTTTATTTCTACTTTGATAGATAACAATAAAAACTTATCGCCATGGCTTATTTTATGATATACATTATTTTATATTATGATACATATAAAATAATGTATATAAATAAATATACATATAAATAATTTTTATATTTATTTTAATTTGGCGATATGTTTCTTTTTAAATTTAAGTTATTTTTTTATTATGTATATATTTGTTAAATTACCTGTTTAATATTTTGTATTTTGAACTTAATAAAGAATCCCCATGATACATATATGTCATTCAATATAATATGAGTAAGAAAATATTATGCATAAACTATTATGAGTTGCGACTCATAGTGTACATTGTATGTCTGTCTTTGACGTATTTTAAAAATGTAAATAAAAAGTTGGCAAATGAAATACACGCAAGTACTTTGTTACGCAACGGACAGATGCACTGCAGAGGATTTGTTGAGTATTATCCTCTTACTCTGAGCTACTATCAGGAATAGAAATGCTCTAAAATAAAATAAATGAAGTAATACTGACGATGCCAAGGTGAATATTAAAATCTAAACTCTCCTCAAACATGTTTGCATGTGTGAGGAAAAAAAGCAAAATGCAATAGTAAGTATAATTTTGAAACAGAATTCGATAGAATTATTTACGTAGAAATTTCTACATTCTTGTAAGTGTATTCTTGACTCTCAATATATTAACGAGCTTTCCAGCAATGATTTTTTTTTAACTAAACGCGATACGATTGTATATCTATTCAGAATGTCTCCTCTATTAAAGGTATATTTTCAATTTGAATGTAATAAATCTCGTATTAATTAACCATCATTTTGCATTTAGCTTTCGTATCATCGAGGCCTAAATCGTTTTTATTCTGTATTGGATACATGCCTCATGGGTAAATCTATATATATAAAATAAATTCTTTTTCTGTTGGTCAAAACATCATGCTTGAACGGCTGGACCGATTTCGCTAATTCTTCTTCGTTGTGTTTGTTATAGACAGAAGAAGGTTCTTATAAGAGAAAAAAAAAACACAGTTAAGACACGACAAAGTCTGTCGTTTCTGCTAGTCTAATATAATAACATTAAATATTATATAGTAATAATTAAATGCTACTAAAATCATGATTTTTTTATTCAAAATGTTTACATGAGTAATGGCACCTCAATAGTTTTTAAATATAATTCACACCGTGTTCCAATCCAATCTATTTGTTATCCCGCATCTGTTCAGCGGTTTATTCAAGTATAATTTGCCATTGTATTGCAATGTTTCCACTGAATAGTTCGGAACAAGTTACTCGTTTGTTAATTACATTTTGTCCGTAACGATGTCACAAACGCACATGGCCCTCTTGCGGTCTGTAATATAATTATATTATTTGGTAATAATTATGTCTGTTTGTTATTGTGGTCAATCTGCTTGATAAGATTAAAACATAAACCTACATTACAAAACCTAATTGATGGATCTATTAGCATAAAATTATGCAGAAGAATTATTTATGTAACGTAAATGAATGTAAAGAAATTATCATTGAATTTGACTAAAGATTTTCACTATTACGTGAAAATAGTCAATTTAAATAATAATACGTACTATAAAATGCGGTTAATTCTTTTATAAATGCGTGTTATTCAAGGTGGTAGAACCAAAGTAGTTCGACCGGGCAAGTACCGCCGCCACACCTATTTCCAGCCTGAAGCAGTTCATGCGTTTCGGCGAAAGGATGTGGTTGCCGGCTGAATCATATATAAGGTGACCATCTAGGTCCTCGGGAGTAGCGACGCATCTGTGATTAACTTCAGATATAACCCCCTATTCAATATGAAGTCGCTTAAAGATGTCCATGGGCGGTAGTGTCCACTTTTTTTTTTTTTTTATAAATATGAAGTAGCAAACGAGCAAGCAGCCCATCTGGTGGTAAGTGGTTACTTACCATCGGGTGGACTGCATGCTCGTTACCTACTTCATTCATATAAAAAAAAATCATTTATTCGTTATCCTTCCATCCATCAGCCTTTCAAGGTCCTGCATATAGGCATCCCATAAACGGTGCCACTCCAACCGGTCCTGTGCGTTCCGAATCCGACGGTTTCCCGCTATCTTCTACAGGTCATCCGTCCACTTGGTAAAAAAAATATATTTATTTATTCATTTACATTAAATAAATGCGTTAAATGATTAATGCTTCGGCGTTAACATCCTATCTATTCGCTTTTGCCGCATCTCTGCAGGTGACTCACGTACAAATTTAATTACACTTGACTGTGCAGTGTGTAGTACGTTCGCTGAACAGTTGTTAATAGTTTTGTTAATTACGTCCTTTAGGTTCAATTCGTACTTTTGCTGAATTTGTATTAAACATGTTATGTTAACTCATTCGTTAAACAGAATAATTTAAACTTTATAATATGTAACATACATTTTTAGTTTTATTTATCGTTTAGCTTGAATTTAAGAGTAATTTATTTTGCAAAAGCAGTACTTTACAGGATATCATTATGATTATAATAATCGCAAAAGATTTTGGCATTCCTAATAATTATTCATTACCTCTTAATTACTGTTATTAGATTACCTCTTAAAAAACAAAAATACGATTCAGTGCATATAAGTTTTTCGATTGCAGTCACAAATATTGAAAATATATTATGGCGTAACAAATTACAAATTGCAGCGGTATCTTATTGTTCTTGTCAGCTCAATATACTTGCAGATAAATGCGAACATATTGGATGTACGCGAGAGATTTAAACTCCAGCCTCCAGTTTAATACGAGTGCATCTGTCTCCATCGATCACCGCTATAGAATTCGAATCGGTTCAATATCATAAAATCTTTTAAAAAATGTTGCACAAAAACTACTTGCAGTACAGGGTTAAGTTGTAGTTTTCATAAAGTTTGTGATTTCTCAGGTCAACTATTAAAGTATCGTTCGTTAATCTTTTGGATTAAATAAAAACGTCCTGTATATTATAACGTTGCTTTAATTATGGTGCTAACCTCATTTTTAATAGAAATAGGTCACGGTTTTTGTACTAATTGATAAAGTAAATACTAATTGAGAAAGTAAATTTTGGGCCAGACCACTCATTTCCCGTAGCAACAAAATTAGTATTTTTAACCGACTTCCAAAAAGGAGGAGGTTCTCAATTCGTCTGTATCTTTTTTCAGTAACTTATACTTGAAAATTTTAATACATTATCATTAGATCAAGTAAAACCGGAACAATCATAATAATAATAACGGGGACGTCTTACCCTCCGGTCTTTCATATGCTACGGCTAAGTCGACGGGCGGTATAAGGCCGGTTGGGCAGGAATGTTCGGGCCTTGATGGGTACTTCTTTACCCGGGCAGTTCTTTAGAAGATCGAATACCTCCCGGATCTTTAACATCTATACATAGTAATACAATGTTAATGAAAACACAGTAATATAATGTATAAATGTAGATGTACATCCCCACTGTTTAGTGGGTGGTTCGGACTTCGTACGTCGTTAATTGACGAGTGGAACAATCATGTTTCTAAAATGAATTTTGCCTCACTGCGTCAAACGTAGCGTCACAGACGTTACGTTTGGCGCATGTACTTATATTCCTAGTTACAATTGCGGATTTGGTAACAAGGTTAGATGCGAACCTTTCAGGTTTCAAATAAGGCTTAATATAAGTATGGGATCCAATGCAAATTTAATCAGAACGACGCTGTTGTCTCCGTGGGTATGCCCACTTGCCGTCGCTTTTGCTCGAACCCGTTTGAATAAGCAAATGAACGTGGAATAATAATTGGGCCACACATATATTATGAGGTAACCGTCGTTTTAAAGCAGTGATTTCTCCAAATTTTACTGGAAAAAGGTCATTGTTGTAAAAATTGGATTCGCGCAAAAAGTATTTTGGTTGAAATTATATTATAATATTAAATCTAAAAGAAATTAAAATTAAACACGCCTTCAAAACTGTATTGTAAAATATTATAACTTGTAGTTTGTATGTTTGCATATTACTTTGCCGGGATTCTAAAAATTGCTTTAACGTCTCATATCTGTCTTGTCAGGGATCGAACCGGAACCTATTGTATGACAGACCGGTATGGTGACCGCTCTGCCATGCTGATAGTCAAACAACAAAATAACACTAAACATTTTTAGTTTTTATTTTATAAGGTCTGACTTAGCGTGATGATATTTGACCGAAATTCCGCTATTTCAGAGTTCTTATCTGGACATTTTTATAATACAACAATATTCAAAGAAAATGGACAAGATAAATAATAAATTTAACTTTTGCTTTGAATTATTCAGCAATTCACCGTTCTTCTATTTGTTTGAATAGATAACATCTAATATAAAAACCGAACTGAGATATTCAGAGTAAAGCAAAAAAATTAAATTTGAATTCGTATCGCTACTCTCAAAAAATCTCGATACGGAAAAGGACAAGCGTATTTTATCTTCATAAAGTTATTCAAGGAACTTACTTGAAATATGCTTCAACTATTTTATACGGACAGAAAATTCAGATACAAACTTCAAAAATAATGGCAGTGAATTCATAACACAATTCAAAATGTAGACAAATTCTTTGAAATTCAATAGTGCTTTTCGACACCGGCTCGGCTGCTTGCTCTGGGTGTATTTACTACTCAAATATTTATGTCTCAAAGTTTATGTAAATATAACGTCAATGCTTCTTATGTATTCATGTTAGAGACAAGGTTATTTTGTAAATATAGACCGAGTTTAAAGTAGAAAATGTGTAAATGTCTAGTGTTTTATTTATAAGTTTGTGAAATTTTAATACTTACACATTGTATATATTTGTGTGTAATATCCCATCATTAAACACAATTTCTTTAAAAAGTTAAGAATAAAAGATTAAATAAATTAATAAATAATAAATTAACTATTATTTAGGAAGAGGATAATTTTCATTCAGGTAAGTTTCGTAAGGAAATATGCAGTCAGTTTTCTTATGAAAAGTAATTATTATTATTGTCCCACTGCTCTTAAAAAATAAGAACAATTTAAGCCATGGTACCACAATTGCTAATTGATTGGTAGCCTTCACATACTAATGAGATAATGTAAACAGAATTCTCTGACACGCCGATTTCTTCACATCTATTTATTCACTCGTAAAGCAACTGACTATTTAATACTCATATTTTAAAAAACACACGTTTTCTACACTCATAGCCCCTACTCATAGCACACTAGGATTTTCTTCTGTGTTGTGGGTGCCATGGACACAACACGAATACACAAAAACCCAGACCCAGAACAGAAATCTAAACTCCTCATTCATATTTCTGTCTGGTCGAACCCGGGACCCACTGCGCGTTAGACCGGTATGGTGACCGCTCGGCCACGCGGGTCGTCAAATGATTTAGATGAAGAGTCACTTGCTTAAAAAGACGTATTCCTGCAGATAGGTTTTATCTGTAAATAAATCCTAAGTAAGCTCCTCTCATAGAGTATAAAATAGTTTATACTCATTGTTTATACATAGAGAGAAGAATTATGGTAATCAAGTTAGTTCGGGCGAACCTCGTGGCTTGATGAATTCGTAGAATAATTGATAAGCATTTATTTACTCTTATGATCATGACGAAGATGTTGAGTTGTTGGGCAATTTTGCTTTGTTATCATTTGTACAATCCAATTTATATTATATTGTAAATATGTAAATGTTGTTTCGAGCCTGTCAGACAATTTTCATCTTAAATATCTTATGTTCCCTTAATGAGAAGGGTTTAGGATTCAATTATCCGACAAATCCTCAATTTAATGGGTTTGTAAAATAATTGATGAGCACTTGTCTTTCATTAACATAATGAAAATTTCATTGCTCTTGTATGATTTGGCTGATAACGGCATCATAGACCTCTATCGTTACAATGTTTGACTTGGTTTTAATTACACAAATTGTTACGTACATTTGAGGCACGTTAATCTGTTCTGTGTCTATCTCTGAGATTGCTCCCTATCGTCACGTTCTCGTTATTGATCTTATTTAAACAATAGACGAGCAACGCGCTGTGAAGTTATGACCCTTTAACACTTTCTTACTATGAATAATAATACTTTTTCTTCTTCTTCTTCTTATTGTGGCTCTTCATTACTGAAGGTTTGTCGTTAGTTCCTTGAACCGGTGTCTGTCCATGGCAAGGCGAAACAGCTGTTTGATAAAGGTGATGCCTTTCCATTCCCTGATGTTTCCAAGCCACAACTTTTTCCAACATCCAGCGCGCTTTTTTCTTCTTTAATACATTTTAACATTTGAAAATATTTAGGTTGTGGTCTGGTACCAAGATCAAGCGTGGATTAGCCATCGTGATGGAATTTTATAGATTTTTTTTAAGACGTCTCAAGATCCAAGTACTCGTATACAAGTTTGCTCAATAGTATATTACTATTAGCATAATGTATAATGGAACATATTATTATGCCGAAGAACAATGATGTAAGATTTGCGTACAGAAATAACTTCGGCTTAGGCGTATTCACTCCCAGTTAAATATGCGTTCTGCACTTGCTTATAGGCGAAACTTTTATTCATGAAATTTTATAGGATACGAGCTTCTTCCTGCGGCTTTGTCCGTTTGTATCATGGCAGAAAGTATTATATGTGTTTATCTCGGTTATAAAATATCTGTGTGACAAATGTCACGCAAATCCAAAACTAGTTTTTACGTAAAAGACCAACAAATATACATACAAATTTTCGCCCACATAATATTAGTAAGAAAGATAAGATTTCAAATATACTTGGGTATAGCTCCATTCATTAACTTAGATTTGTTTTTCTCAGTTTTTATTTTATTTAAATAAGGTTATTCTTATATCCCACTACATTATTTCAATTTGAGGACTGTGAATAAGATAAACGTACAGCATAAGTTTCATTCTTTGAAGTTTTGAGTAAAGTTATGCTCTCTTTAACAAAGTTCTTATAACTTAAAGGTTTTCTAGATCTACGTAACATTAATAAAGGTATTTACAAAATGATAAATACATATTTTATCTTACAGCGAGCAACCCTATTTTGTGATTGTGTCCATTGTTATACCACCTATAATTCATCCAATACCGTTGATTGATTCGAACGTTGTCTTGCAGAATATATTACCTAAGAGTGATCTATACTGCAATATTGCTCTTGCTCCTGCAAACTATATTGACAGTTATAATTAAAACTGATAATGAGTGGCAACCGAGGTGCTAACTTACCGTTCCCACAGCGGTGAGGAATTAGACGATTTCTTCATAATAATTAAGGCCAACTCCTAGTAATGTTCTTAGCCACATTATAGTAAAATACCAAATGGCGAATTCTGACACAAATAAAACAAGCTCTTCGATTGAGTTCTTGATAGCGTACATTTTTTTCTGTAATGTGTTTTCAGCTATTTTGTAATGAACATCGACGTATCAGTAATTAAGGCTGACTCTAATCTCATCGAGCGTAAGACACTACATATTTGCATTTCATATTAAAAACTTATCTTAAACCTTAAACATGGAATTGATTATTTGTTATAACGAATATTGTTTTTATAAAACTTTTGCTTTAGGTCCATCGGATTTTTTAGCTAATACGGGAAAATATTGGCGAATATTATCTCATTTCCGATGTTTTTGTTATTGTACTCGTTAGCACGTGACACTCGTTAATTGTCTATGTTTAGTTGTGGAAATTTCCGAACTGTCCCACATGTAGTTTTATAATGATTTCTGCACAGGAAAAATCATAAGGTTTCACCAATTTTATTTGCTGTATCTAGGTAAAGGTTTACCTCTGAACCCGTTGACGAGAATCCTCATCACTTATGTTTTGCCAATCGTCCATGTTATCTTGCGAATGGACACATTTATTCATACATTAATTCAGCAACGTGCCTGCAATTAGGCTGTAATTGATTCCATCATACCTTGTGTGTCGCATAAATCTGGATAACATAGGCCTATGTACCGACATATCGGAATTGTTGGACGATGACCCGAACCGTCTTTGTTCTAACGTCTTGGCTGTGGAGACAAATTGTCGCTGCAGATGCATGCTACGAAAAGCTGATTCGGTCCAGTTCAATTTGTTCAAAGTGCCGTGTATTTTAGCGTACGCATGTTCACTGCAAGTTTCGATATAACGACGACGTGATCAGTGGTCACCATATCCGTATATTATACAGAATATTTCGGGTTCAATTCCAGACCGTCTTCGTAATACAAGTAGGCCTTGTGTGAATGTATGGTGATTTAGAAGGTTAGGTTTTATGCATTTTTTACAATGTAGTTTGCCCAATAGTATGAAGCATTATGAAACGTTAAACTTCTACGTAAAAATACAAATTTCTGCGGCACGACCCACTTCGTTTACGTTAACAGTACAATACACAGTTATGTATCATCGAGGACATAAACTACATATTTGACAAATTTCAGCAAAATCCGGCCAGTAAGTTTTGCGGAAACAGCAATAAACACATACACTTACAACTTTCACATTTATAATATTAGCAAGATACTATATTATTAATTTATTATATTATGTTTAAACACAAAATACTGACACCAAAACGTAATTGTTCTCCCATTTTTAACGAGGTATCTAAAAACTCAATGTTAGTGAAGTAATATATTATCACATTGTACTAGTAAAATGTGGACAAAAAAGCCATCAATTTCCCGTTCTTAATATTGGGAGACAAAGGCCAGGCGGTACTGTGTCAGCGATCGACGGCTATTCTCGTGGAAGATAAATTAACGTCCGATAGGTATTCGGTAGGAATTTTGGAATTTTCATAATAATACATCCATGTTATAATGAGATCCATGTAGTAGGTAGTCGATACCATTGTGATAATAGAGTTACAAAAATAATCGTCCTTTTTAGTTAACGTAATAAGCTACTACCCTGATATGTTTTTTTAATTTATTTGAAGTAGCTAATGAACATGCAGTCGTGATGGTAAATGGTTATTGCCATCCTAAGATATTTGTAAGCATCTTCAGGGGTTCTATCAGGAGTCGATCAGAGATGCGTTGTTACTTTTGAGGACTGAGACGGTCACTACATAATAAGTGACCCTGTAACCACATCCTTTTACCGAGTCGCAAGAAGTGCGTCGCGATAGAAGTAGTTCTATCGGTAGTACCTCCCCGCTACACTACTCTAAACTGCACTAGTAGTTTAGAGTAGTGTAGTTTAGAGTAGTGTCTTGTCTAGTGAGTACTAAATTCATTCTACCTGGTAAAGTTTATTTATGTCAAGCGTTATTATTTACTAGACGTTGATCGCGACTTCGTCTGTGTACTCCTATTTAATTCCTTGGAAGTGTAAGATTAACAAGTCGTTTTAGTGTGAAATAAAATGACCGTATTGTCCAAATTTCAGTAAATCAGTGATGGTCCCTGTGATGATTATTCAAAAGCTTTCGTTTCTGCATAAGTAGATACTATGGAGACGTAAAAAGACTGTAATTCAGTTACTATTTATCTTATTATTATTATGAAGTTACTGATTCTATGAACTCGAACCATAAGGAACGAATCCATTGTACTATTATACTACAAAGCAAAGAATATTCCTTGTTACATGAAACGGTATGTAAGAATAAACAAGGCAGGAATATTTTATCTCATCGGCAATATTATTACAGGATAACATAATGTATTATGAACGCGGGGTATCCGTCGGTCCACAAACATGCAATCAGGCGATACAATCAGGTTCTTTTTGGGGTCAGTAAATATTTGCTAATTACGACCGCGATATGCTTACATTGAAGTATTATACTTTTATCATGTTCTTTGAAAGATCTTTTGTTAATTAGGTTTCTTTCAATAGCATGAGCAAAGAAATATTAATGATTATTTGGCTGCAACGCTTCGTACGTTCCACTGCTGGGCGTACTTTTCCTTCAATAATTGGTGTGGCTTGGAAATGGGCGGCACCAGCCGTTGAGATGGAAAAGGGTTGATATATAGAACATTTTTTTATATTTTTAACGGGGGAAGGCGTTATTCCTGGCAACGGCCTAGTATGTTTCCCAACTCATTGTGTGATGGTCATTAGTAGAGGAATTTCCATTAGTTTTCATTAGAATGTTCATGTAGTTATGTGTTACATGAAGTTATGTGTGACATCCAAATAAAACAACCAAGACTGGCGACTCTAACCACAAAGATGTGCATAGATTTTTAGCACATGGTCATCATCCAACTTTCGATTGCACTTGATGTTGCTTAACATTGTAGATACGAGTATGATTTGATCGGGATGGTTCCACTATCACAGTTTTATTTAGCGTGAAGCTGTTCTTGCGTTTTTGTGGATGGGTGTGATAGCCGGCACACTTTTATATGAAGCGACTAACCTAGTCCTCGTGAGTAGCAACGCATCTGTGATTGACTTCAGATAGAATCTCTGTTCTATTTAAAGTTGCATATCCATGGGCTGCAGTGACCACATACCACCAAACGACCCGCGTAGGCGACCGTACCATACACCGTACCATACCATAGACCGTACCACCATACCGGTCTGACGCGCCCGGGATCGATTCTCGGCCAGACAGAAATATGAATGATGAGTTTAGGTTTCTGTTCTGGGTCAGGGTGTTTGTGTATTCGTCTTTGTTTGTCCATGGCACCCACAACACAGGAGAAAATCCTAGTGTGGGGCTATGAGTGTAGAAAGCGTGTAAAAAAAGATGGACTGCATGTTCTTTTGCTACTTCTAAATTTAAAAAAAAAGAGACTAAAAACTTTTGTTGGTAGCGGAATTGGACTAAATCAAGCAACGTACCTTAAAATTGAATAGTAAAATCTCCAATCGATATTAATTGAACTTTACAAGCTTGTTAACTACTCAGCTTTATCGAGG
>DWNE01001582.1:0-21530 GCA_018249875.1 Cecropterus toxeus | reverse complement strand
GCTGTCTGTCCGTCTGTCTGTCTGTCTCCAGGCTGTATCTCATAAACCGTGATAGCTAGAAAGCTGAAATTTTCACATGTATTTCCGTTGAAAAATGATGTATTTCCGTTGCCGCTATAACAACAAATACTAAAAATTAAAAATATATTAAAAGGTGGTACAATATATATAAAATTTATATTAAGGTGGGTCCCCAGACAATATACGTGTTTTTTGCTCAATATTGTAGATAGTGGTGCGGAACGCTTCGTGCACGAGTCCGACTCGCATTTGACCGATTTTTGTTTTAATAATTTTTTACATTGTTACTTGTTATAGCAATTCTTTGCCAAAAACTAAAGCTCTACACTCTACACAAAATCTTCTACATATTGATAAAAAACGCGTCAATGTTTTTGACAAATTTTCTAAAGTGAATTCACTTCTAGACAAGAAAATGCGTTTTTAATAAACCATTGTGCTTCTAGAACACGAGTACTTTGCTGTTACAAATACTTTCCTTATTTTATTGAAACAATATTTAATGTAGTTTTCTTTAGATAACACACACTTAAACTACAATATTGCTCGAAATTTCATTAAACTTATGTAATACAAGTTTTCTTTGTAGGTGTACTTCGTAACAGTGAGAAAAGGAAAGAGAAAGCAATAAAAAGTGATAAAGACAGCGCCAAAAAGAAAAATGAAAGCAAGAACAGGGCGAGCGAAGAATTAGAGAAGCATAGAACAAACATACGAGAGATTCTTCTCAATTCCAATGCATCTCCGATCCGCTGTCGAGGCGGTATCGGCTATGCTTGCTGCTTCTGTAAGGACCAATATCCAGAGCCAGCTGACTTGAAAGTTCACACGGAAACACACGGAGAGACTTCCAAAGTAAACTTCATGAAATGCAAGGACATGTATGGATATTTCGTGAAATTGGACATCACTGGGTTATTTTGTAAGATTTGTGATAAGAACATCGAGACGTTGGAGCAGTTGATGGAGCATTTGAAAGTGGTACACGGTAAGAATGTGTACACGGATATCAAGAACCACATTATACCGTTTAAGTTCGATTCCGAAATCTTAAGATGTTATATCTGCTTGAACGTCTTCAACAGATTCAAGGCTCTGTTAGAACATATGAATGTCCACTACAGGAATTATATATGCGAGGTCTGTGACGCAGGATTCGTGAACAAACACATTCTCTTGTGTCACAGGGAGTGCCACAAAACTGGAACGTTCGCTTGTGAGCGATGTCCTAAAGTGTTTAACACGCTACGTAAGAGGAAATTACATGAGCGGACAGTTCATAACGAAAGCCGTCTGCCACACAAATGTGGGTATTGCAACGAGAGATTTAAAGAGAATTTCAATAAGGATGAACATTTAGCCAGAGTGCACGGTGTTCGAAGACCAGTGATCAAATGCCAGGCTTGCGAGAAGACGTTTGAAACTCACCGAGCCTGGTTACTGCATACGAAACGAGATCACTTGATGCTGAGGCAACACAAGTGCAACCACTGTGATATGGCTTTCTATTCGAAGAGAGAGTTGGACAATCATGCAGTAAAGCACACAGGATTAAGGGAGTTTCGTTGTGAAGTGTGCCTCAAATCGTACGGAAGACTGAAAACGTTGAAAGAACATATACGAAGACTGCATACAGAAGATCGCATTAAGTGCTTGCACTGTGGGCTGTCCTTTACCCAAAATTGTACTCTGAAAGCCCATGTGCTGGCCAAGCATGGCAGTGTAGTGTAAATGTTAAATTCCATAAGCTCATTAGACATTTTTTTCTAAATTAAATATTATAGAAATGAAGAGGACTTTTTTTTTCAAATTTAACAAAACTGAACTTAAATTTATCAGCATTTATCAGTTGATTTTTATTATTATTGATGTGGAACTTACTTGTCGTTACTTGTCGTGGCGATGCTTGTAATTATTTAATTCTGCGCCATCTGTTATACATTTTCGGAACTATTAAGTATCGAACAAAACTAAGCGAGCTACGGTGTTAGTGCGACTTAGAGTGGGTACTGTTCGTAGATGACGTTATTTTCATTAAGCTACATATTTAGCTCCTGTCGCGATCTTGTCTTTTATACATATTACTTGTATGAAAATCGTACGAACACGATGTTTCACATCTGCCACGCGTCCCGTAACGGCTATATATTTTTTTTTCGTCTTTATTATCAAATTATTAAAAAATACCTGATGCGCGTTTGGTGCTTATATATTCTTCGAAAAACAAACACAATGGAATGTGATTTATTAAAACCATGAAAAGACAATAGATTGAATAATTTGTAAACAGATGGTTACTTTATCCATAAAGTTTGGAGTCTTAAAGACAGGGTTGTCACTAATAAATATTTCTCTTTATAGGTATACGAAGGATAACAATCGAAAGGGGATCAACGTCTCCTCGGGTGGATGTTAAACTCGTGAAGAAAAAAAAAGTGTTGCCACAAAAGAAAGAGAAGATATCTGAAATGAAGAAGAATCAACAGAACTTAAGGCATATATTGATGTATTCGAACGCAAATCCGATCAGATGTAAAGATAGCTTAGGATACACATGTTCGTTCTGTCCTGAACAGTTTCCTGAACCTGTAGACTTAAAAAAACACTTTCTAGAAGAACACAGCAACGAGAGATTAATGAAGTTCATGATAGCCCGACTTTTTGAACATGTTGTTAAATTAGACATAACATACCTGAATTGTACTCTCTGTCATACAAGCCTGTCTAAGATAGAAGACTTGCTATCTCATCTCAAAGTGCAACATGGGAAAGCTGTTTACGCGGATATTAGAAGCCAGATAGTTCCATTTAAATTTGAGACTCCAGAACTGCAGTGCGCAGAATGTTCAGCGCAATACGCAAACTTCAAGCTTCTACAAGAACACATGAATACGCACTTCGGACATCACATCTGCGATATATGTGGTGCTTGCTTTATAACTGAGCGTTTATTGGTCTGTCACGTGAAGAGGCATAGCACGGGAGAGTACAAGTGCGAACAATGCGACAAAATATTCACAAATAAACAGAAGTTAAGAGAACACGAAAGAAGAACGCATCTGGGTTTCGCTAAGCGGAATAAATGTCAGTTCTGTGAGGAGAGATTTCTTGATTACTGGAAGAGAATCGATCACATGGTAAAGGAGCACGGCGTACCTCCAATTGTTTTGAAATGCCAAGCCTGCGAAAAAACCTTCCAGAATCAGAGGGCGTTATCAAGACACACAAAGAAGGACCATCTGTTAGAGAGAAAAAATAAGTGCACGGAATGTGAGATGACGTTCTTCAGCAAGAGCAGCTTGAGTAGACACATGGCGAAGCACACAGGGCTGAGACAGTTTAGATGTGATGTTTGTTTCAAAGCGTATGGACGGAAAAACACGTTGAGGGAGCATATGCGGATACATGCAGATGACAGACGGTTTGCTTGCGTTCACTGCGGCATGGCGTTTGTACAAAAGTGCAGTTGGCGCAGTCACATGCGATCGAAGCATGGAGAAGAAGTGTAGTCAATTTGCAACGTTTCTGAATTTTTGATTTGCAATAATAAAGTCTGGTATATAATTTTGTTGTTTCATTAAGCGAACGATTTTTTATCCTATATATCGGGCGACATAATAAAATATAATAAATATTATTATTCTAATTATAATAACATTATTAACCGACTTCTAAGTTTTAATTACCTATATTATAATTATTAAAATATTTTTCTTACATAAATATTAAATGTCTCATATTGGGAAATTTCGGAATGAATTTCGTGAGTGAATTCCTTGTTTATAAGGTTTGATCTAGTATTATCTTGATATAATTCCAGAGTAAGCCTAATTTAAAAAGAAGCGCGTACTTACTGAATGTCTGATTATGATTATTTTTCTTTGTAGGTAAAGGACACGAAATTAAGGACTCCAATCAGTTGAAAAAGGAAAAAAAAGAGTCTACTGAGACAAAAGAAGAACCGAAATCTCTTCAGAAACCTACCGAGGAATCAAGAAAACATTTGTCGAATTTAAAAAACATTCTTCAGTACTCAAATGCGACGTTGTTCAGAGATAAAGATAGAGACGGTTATAAATGTAACTTCTGTATGAAAAGGTTTCAGGTCCCTAAAAACCTGAAGACCCACTTCTTACAGGAACATAATGATTTCGAGACCATAAAGCTACCCAAAATCTTCCAGTACATGTTGAAAATAGATATCACAGAATTAAGCTGCAAAATCTGTGTGAAAAGCTTCGAAAAACTTGAGCATTTCACCAATCATCTGCAACAAGAACATAAGAAAACCATCCATACGGATATTAAGAACCAAATAATTCCTTTCAAGTTCGATTCGGACGTTCTCCGCTGCGCGATTTGTGCGACAGAGTTCATCAACTATAAGATTCTTCTCGAACACATGCACGTACATTTCAAGAACTTTGTTTGCGATATCTGCAATTCCGGTTTTGTCACAAAAAAGTTGCTGAATCGACACAAACGGCTGCACAAAGTAGCTAGCTTTAAATGCAACAGCTGCGAAAAAATCTTCAATTGCGATCAGAAGAGGAAAGACCATGAGAAGAGAATCCATTTGGGTTTGAAGAAAAAACATAAATGTCACTTGTGTCAGGAGAAATTTGATGATTATTGGAACAAAATGAATCATTTGGTGAAGGAGCATGGAGCGCCGCCAATCGTCCTGAAATGCCAGGCTTGTGACAGAACCTTCCAGAATCAGAGAGCGTTATCAAGACACACGAAAAAGGATCATTTATTAGAGAAAAAACACAAATGCACAGAATGCGATATGACGTTTTTCACCACGACTTGCTTACAGAGACACATGCCGAAGCACACAGGGCAAAGGCAGTTCAGATGTGAAGTATGCTTCAAAGCATATGGAAGAAAGAACACGCTTAAAGAACATATGCGGATCCATGCTGATGACAGGCGGTTTGCATGTACTCACTGTGGTATGGCATTTGTTCAAAAGTGTAGTTGGCGCAGTCACATGCAGTCGAAGCATGGGGAAGAAGCGTAAAGATAATTCGCAATGTTTCTTTAAATTAGAAGTTATAAGATAGTTACTAAGTATTATAATTAAAAACGATATTAAAATAGGTGTTTAATTAATTGAAAGTCCTGGAATTCCTTTCGATTCTTAAGAGATTCCCTCTCTCATTTCAATAATTTTATTCTATTATCTTCATATGTTTTGTATGTTAAGTATTTGATCTCATTTATTATGAAATATTCATAGATGGATACTTAAAGTGTTTGATTTAGCATGATCTTATTATTTTGGATTAAGATTTAAAGCTAATTTATTCCGGAAGCGCGTATTTGATGAGTATCTGATTGAGTATTTTTCTTTGTAGGTAAGGGACATGAATTTATGGAGTCCAATCAGTTGAAACGGGAAATGAATGAGTCAAAACTGATAAAAGGAATTAAATCAGTTAAGAAGTCTACCAAGGAATCAAAGAAACATTTAGCAAATTTAAAGAACATTCTTCAGTACTCGAATGCAACATTGTTCAGAGACAAAGATAGCGACGGATACAAATGTAACTTTTGCATGAAGAAATATCAGATCCCTAAAGATTTGAAGACCCATTTTTTACAAGAACACAAAGATTTTGAAGCTATAAAATTGCCCAAAGTCTTCCAATACGTGTTGAAAATAGATATCACTGGTCTATGTTGTAAAATCTGTGGGAAAACTTTCGACAAACTTGACGATTTTACGGACCATCTCCAACATGAACACAAGAAAACTATTCATACGGATATTAGAAACCAAATGATCCCTTTCAAATTCGATTCAGATGTTCTCCGCTGCGCAATTTGTGTAACAGAGTTCACTAACTACAAGATTCTTCTCGAGCATATGCACGTGCATTTCAGGAACTTTGTATGCGACATCTGTAACTCTGGTTTCGTTACCAAACTGTTGTTTGTTCGTCATAAACGGCTGCACAAAATAGATAGCTTTAAATGCAATAATTGCGAGAAGATCTTCAGCTGCGATCAGAAGAGGAGAGACCACGAGAAGAGAATTCATTTGGGATTGAAGAAGAAGCATAAATGCCACTTCTGTCAAGAGAAATTCGCTGATTATTGGACCAAAATGAATCATTTGATCAAGGAACATGGTGCGCCGCCAGTTGTCCTCAAATGCCAGGCCTGTGAGAGATCGTTCTCGAATAAGAGAGCGCTAACGAGGCACGTCAAAGAAGATCATTTAATGGAAAGAAAGCACGTTTGTACCGTTTGTGACATGAGGTTCTTTTTGAAGGGTAAGATGAAGGATCACATGGCAATGCACACGGGCGACAAAAGGTTTCAATGTCCAGTTTGTGCAAGGTGTTATATGACGAAGAGGTCGCTGGGACAACACCAGCTTCGATCGCATGGGATTGAACGTACTTCACAGACAAGCAAATGATTCTTCAGACACCCTACGTCTAACGTATTAATGATTTTCTGTAAGTTATAATACTTGAAATAGAGAGAAAAAGCAAGTCGCAGAGCAAGTTCTCGGCCACTCTGGACGGGAAGGAAGGATAAAAGATAGATAGATGGACAAAGATTGCCGTTTCCTCAGGCTATGCCGACTCATTTTCATATAAACAACCTTAGTCCTCGGAACTAGCATCTCATCTGTTTCTCACAGATGTCCATGGGTGGTCAACATTAACTCGAGTGCTTGCTCGTTTGCTACTTCCATTTTATTAAAAAAATACGTCATTTCCGGAAAAGGACCGGGTTCCAATATTCTTCTCGTTTTTTATTATACGCAAGATCACACCATCTATTGACGAATTGCTGAAAGTAACACCACCTGTTCTTAATGCATGTTTCTCATCCTAATTGGATACTCTGTTCTTCTTTCTTCTGTTTAATTGCCTATTAGCCTCTACGAATACACTATAAAGATTATTTTAAATGTGGAGTATTTTTATTTGAATTTACAAATTAGAACTTAGACTGATATTACAGCCGTATCAATGCGTTTTGTAATGTAACGGGTACTTATACACGTCCATGTTACTGTTTTTATAAACTTATTTTTTTATTATATCTAGCGACATTACACGACGATATACGACAATATAGGAAAGTTAATTACGCTGATTTTTATAAAAAATAATACTGATCTTCATTTAAAAACATTGCTTTAAAATAATATAGAAAAGTTATTTATATAGTTTCACTATAATTAGTAGCCTGAGAAGTTACAATAATAAATACATTTTATTATTTTAGTCCTATATCAACAATATTAATCGGTTCGGAACCGTACGATAATTATCTTACATTATAATTTCATAGCAATGTACGATAGTACGCCATAATCGTACGATAATTTTATGTCTGTTATGGATATAAAATATTTTGAGAAAACGATATTGATGATATACTTATTCAGAGATCACGTTTTTTTTTGGTAGTCAAATATTTTTGAGAAGACTTGTTTTTTTTGTGAAATAATTTCTGATGTCGTTTTTTTATCGTCAAATGAGAAGGCGATGCTTTGTATTTTGTCGAAGCAAACTAGTAAAATCGTTAAAAACATAAAAAAAATCCCGACAGCTTAAAGCGATTTTTTTTTTAAATAATGATATGGTCACACATATCACAGGTCATATCACAGGTCACAATCCGTCAAGCCGTTTGGGCGTGCCAAAGAAATGGACATAAATACAAACAAACATACATACATACTCAAAAAATAACCCTCCTTGTGATTCAGTCTGGTAAAAGAAAACGATTTTGATGAATAATACGATAATTTCACGGTTGTCGTACGATAATTTCCTGGTTACACGTTAAGAACACCGCTCCGTAACTAACCATACCTGTAGACATAGATATAAAATTTTCGGATAATCGGACATGTTTCGAGATATATTTATAGTTTTAGTAAATAATACTGATATTGATTATGTAGCTAAAATAGTAAATGATATGACTGTCATGTTATAATAACATTGAGATCAAATTATTACCTGTTTTTATTTGGTTTAAATTCCTTAAAAATATAATATCCGTAAATAAAACTAACGGATAATCCGAAATATCCGAAACCGATATAATATGATTCCTGTATTAGTATTCAGATCCGAAATTTAATTTCCATAACATCCCTGGATTCCCTGGAGGTATATGAGATGCTCCAATTCACTCTTGGACTTGCAACTGTTGTATATGAAAGCTCAAACTGATTATATTTTGCCTACCTGAATCACTGATACTTTATACTCGTCTGAAAACTTACCCGAATTTCTTGATTAGTAAAACTCTTATGAAAATGTATAAAATTCTTTAACAATATAAGTTATGGGTCATATTAATAAATAATTAATGTGCAAAACAAATATTCAAAACATTACACTACATGTTTTATAACTATTTATTGATTTTAAATTATGAAAAGACCAACAAAATAAAAATAACTTTTATTTAAGTCTGATTATTATTTTTGTTTGTAGGTATCGGACGAAAAACGGGCAAATATCAGTTAAATGAAGACGCAAGGGAAGAGAAACATGATTCTATAACAAAACCCCTCAAGGAGTCAAAGAAACATTTGGCGAACTTGAAAAATATCTTACAATACTCAAACGCAACGCTAATCAGATGCAAAGATACCGATGGATATGGATGTAACTTTTGCCTGAAGAAGTACCAACTTCCCAGAGATTTGAAAGAGCACATTTTACAAAATCACAATGAATTCGAATCAATAAAATTATCGGATTTCTTCCAATACTCCTTGAAGATAGATATCACGGAGCTGTCATGCAAAATCTGTGCCATGATCTTTGATAAACTCGAGGGTTTCATGCACCATCTACAACACGATCATAGGAAGACTATCTATACTGATATCAGGAACCAAATGGTTCCTTTCAAGTTCGATTCCGAAGTCTTACGATGCGCGATTTGCGCGACAGAGTTCACCAACTTCAAAGTTTTGCAAGAACATATGCACGTTCATTTCAGGAACTTTGTGTGCGAAATCTGCAGCTCTGGTTTCGTCACGAAACGTTTTCTGACTATCCACAAACGGATGCACGGGATAGAGAAGTATGAGTGTGATTTTTGCGATAAGATCTTTAGCAGTGATCAAAGAAAGAAAGACCACGAGAAGAGGGTCCATTTAGGATTGAACAAAAAGCACAAGTGTCCCTTCTGTCGGGAGAGATTCGGCGATTATTGGGCCAGAATGAATCATCTGGTCGAGGAGCATGGAGCATCTCCAATTGTTCTGAAATGCCAGGCCTGTGACAGAAGCTTCCAGAACCAGAGGGCGTTATCGAGGCACACGAAGAAGGATCATCTTTTGGAAAGGAAGCATAAGTGCACAGAGTGTGAGATGAGGTTCTTCAGCACGAGTAGCTTAAAGCGTCATATGACGAAGCACACGGGACTGAGGAAGTACAAATGCGATGTGTGTTTGAAGGCGTATGGGCAGAAAACTACGTTAAGTCAACATATGCGGATCCATGCTGACGACAGACGCTTTGCATGCACTCACTGCGGCATGGCGTTTGTGCAAAAGTGCACATGGCGCAGTCATATGCGGTCCCAGCATGGGGAGGAAGTGTAAACATGATTTGTGATGTTTCTTTTCTTCGTTTAGTTAAGTCATAGCGGCATCAGCATCCAAAAATCTTCTTCTTTCTAGCCCGAAGCAACTTTTGTCTGACGAATTCTGTTTAATGAAAATCTTATACAGTGCGTTAAATTAAACGACAGACTTATTCAAGCTCATGATAATTTATCCTAATAGATGTTTGAATAAAAACCATATGAAAATTGTTACTTAAAAAGCAATGAACATATAAAATACACTTGTATGGTAGAACAAATTGAAACGACCGGGGAGGTGCCAACGCCACATCTACGTGAATAGTATTATTTCTTACGGTTCTTGCGTTTCAGTGGAAAGCTGGATGCCAGCAGATATAAGGTGACTATCATAATCACCAGGAGTGGCAACTTATCTGATCAACTTTAGATACCTTCTTATGCATTTACAAAAGTCCATGGGCGCCAATAACGCCCGACGCCGGAATGACTTGATAGTGTGATGAACGATGAGCGCCCTCTGTTATTGAGTAGCGGAATTACATTGTTATGTTTAATTGTCGTAAGTTGAAACTTCTGATCCGATTTAGCCGAAACTTGGCACGTAAACGATATATAACATGTTTTTTCTCCACTTATTACTTGTAAAATCTTTCTTTATAAAGCTTGTAAGAATATCATACGTTTTAAATAACATTTAAACATGTTGTCTTGTAATAAATAAATGATTATTAATATTATATTGTTTCACTTGTTAAATTATTTAGCGAAAACTTGTCTTGCCTGAGACGATACAGTGATATTTATTAAGGTTTGGTACCAAAAGGGTAAAAACTGAAACCTATTGTAATTACTAAGACTTCGCTTACTGTCCGTCCGTCTGTCTGTCACCAGGCTATATTTCATAAACCCTGATAGCTAGATATTTCAAGTTTTTACAGATGATGTATTTCTATTGCCGCTTTAACAACAAATACTAAAAACAGAATATAATAAATATTTAAAAGGGATCCCATACAACGAATTTTTTTGCTCAATATGAATAACGGCAACAGGTGGACGCTTGAAATATTCACAGAATATTTAGTTATAAATTCACTTTAAAAATAAATAGTTAAATAAAACTAGAATAAATATTTAAAGCGGGCTCCATACAACAAATGTGAGTTTTTTCTGTCGTTTTTTATACTTATACATAACACCTTCGTGCGCGAGTTAGACTCGCACTTGGCCGATTTTATTATTAATTCTTTCTTCCAACAGTGCTATTAAGGTCTGTACTTACTCTGGTTTTAAATAAAATAAAGTAGACATTTACACCGGGAAGTCTCCAACCTAAAATAATCTGAAGTCATACAAGAAAAATAATCGATTAGCATTTTTGTACATCTATTCTAATATAATAAAGTTCAAAAGTTTGTTTGTTTGGTTGAAGTGAAACCGCGGAGCATAGCAAGTCATAGGCATATACTTATAATAAAATGATTTAGAGGACTGAGAAGCAATAGAAGAAATTGCCATACTCTTTAAAATATTTGTCTGTCAGTTTACGAATATGCAAGAAAACGAAAGTACTAAATTTAATATAAAGGATTGAAAATCTACCGTCTATATCTTAAGATTTGCTCTTTTAAATTATAATTCAATACAAAGTTATCTCAATTTTAGTTTCTTCACATTTTTTAAACGCGAAAGAAATCATAAGGCACTGTCTGTCATAAAAAAAATGTTATTTGAAACAATAGGAAGCCATGATCTTCACCACAAATACTTTCAAACATAAAGCTTCATTAATCATCATCATCTTCATAATTTCAATCATCTTTTGGTCTGATTACGATTTTTGTTTTTAGGTACAGGACAGCAAAATACAGAACAAAATCTTTTAACTGAGGACACAAATAGGATAGAACGAATAAACATGAATGCAAAACTGAAATCTGTAACTAAACCTGTCAAAGAATCAAAGAAACATTTGGCAAATTTAAAAAATATCTTGCAATACTCGAACGCAACACTAATCAGAGGCAAAGATGGCGACGGGTACAAATGCAACTTTTGTATGAAGAAGTACCAACTACCCAAAGATCTAAAGAGTCACTTTCTACAAGAGCACAACGATTTCCAAACAATAAAGTTGCCGAAAATCTTTCAGTACGTCTTGAAGATTGATATCACGGCGCTCACTTGCAAAATCTGCAGCAAAACCTTCGATAAACTGGAAGATTTCACGGAACATTTGCAACAAGAACACAAGAAAACTATTCACACAGATATACGAAACCAAATGATCCCTTTCAAGTTCGATTCGGACATTCTCCGCTGCGCAATTTGTGCGACAGAGTTCACCAACTACAAAGTACTTCAAGAACACATGCATGTGCATTTTAGAAACTTCGTTTGCGACATCTGTAATTCTGGTTTCGTTACCAAACGATTACTTGTTTGCCACAAACGGATGCACGGAATAGAGAAGTTTAAATGTGATCATTGCGAGAAGATTTTCAGTTGTGATCGCAAAAGACGAGACCATGAGCAAAGGATTCATTTGGGTTTGAAAAAGAAAAACAAATGTCATTTCTGCCTTGAGAAATTTGCGGATTATTGGACTAAGATCAACCATATGGTTAAAGAGCATGGAGCGCCTCCTGTCGTACTGAAATGTCAGGCTTGCGAGCGATCATTCTCGAACAAACGAGCGTTAACGAGACACGTAAAGAAGGACCATTTAATGGAACGAAAACATGTTTGTAGCGTTTGTGATATGAAGTTCTTCTTAAAGTGTAGGATGGAAGATCACATGGCGGTGCACACTGGAGACAAGAGGTTCCAATGTCATGTTTGTACGCGGTGGTATATGACGAAGAAGTCTTTAGGACAACATCTGAGGTCACATGCAGATGACAGAAAGTTTACGTGCACGAAATGTCCCCAAGCGTTTGTACATCAAAACAGTCTAGATACTCACATGAAGTCCAAGCATAGTGATTAATATATAAAAAAACAGACTTTAAAAGACTCGCTACTCCTAATTTGAAGATGTGTGCGACGTGTAGATTAAAGATACCAGTGGCGCCATCTCTTGATGAGTAGCTGAAGGTCGCCATAAGTTCATTCCATGTTCACTAATTAAGAATAAATACACGCATTCTCTAAACACAAGGATTGGTTTTAATTTAAATATCTACTATTATCATTTTTATACAATTTAGATCTTATCATTTTATCTTAATTAATATTTGTAAGCTACTCTATTATGTGGTTGCCGGCTCACTTTTATATGAGGCGACCATCTCAGTCCTCGGGAGCAGCAACGCATCTGTGATAGACTTCTTATAGAACTCCTGTTTTATATGAAGTTGCTTACAAATATCCATGGGCGGCAGTAACCACTTACCATCAGGTGGGCTGCGTGCTCGTTTGCTACTTCATATTTATAAAAAAAATAAAAATACTCGGTGGCAGATATACTATATTTTGGTATGTTTGTATTTTTCATCATAACATACAAAACGTGTAAAATAAATAAATTGATTATATTTGGCGCTCGGTTGGTTGTAAAAAGTTTAATACCTGCATCGTCCACGTTAACACTTAAATTGTTATTATAATTTGTTAAAACATCCATAGAATCTAATACAAATATATACCTACCATCAAAAAGACTTATCTGATTAAACATTTATTTCATAGTTTTATTCACAAAACAGCGATTCAATCGTGTGAGTAGATTACAATAATATATGACGTGGTTGTATTTTGTTTCTAATTTGATAATAACTAACGCTTTCTTTGTAGGTTCCCAGGGTAGGAGAGAATGCCATCCCAATCGAGACAAGTTTCCAAAATTAAAAGCTATAAAAGCGCTCAAAATTGAAAAAGGATCAGACAGAAAGAAGGACAAGTTAGACACTAAGGAATCGTTAGTACAGAAAGGACTGAGGAATGTAAGCTCTGTCATTGTTCCACGGAAAGAGGTTGATAAACACATAAGTAATATTCGTGAGATTCTATTAAATTCGAATGCGACTCCTATCAGATGTCACGGCGGTCAAGGCTACGCTTGCTGTTTTTGCAATGAGCAGTACCAAAATCCGGCAGACTTGAAAAAACACACGAGAGAACAACACGACGACACAGCGAAGAAAAACTTCATGAAAGGAAAGGAAATGTACGGCTACTTCGTTAAATTAGACATAACAGCCCTCGAATGCAAGATTTGTAATACGAAAATCAACACAGTTGAGTCTATAATGGAGCATTTGCAAGAAGTACACAAGAAGTGCATGTTTTTGGATATTAAAAACCATATCCTGCCGTTCAAGTTCGATAGCGACTCCCTCAGCTGTTGCATCTGTTGTAACGTATTCAATTCTTTCAAAGCGCTTTTGGAACATGTCAATGTCCACTACAGGAACTTCATATGTCAAGTCTGCGATGCTGGCTTCGTTAACAAGAATATATTGCTCAGACACGGCGACGCTCACAAAACTGGGACATTTGCGTGCTCAGAATGTTCCAAAGTGTTCGATACGGCGAGAAAAAAGAAACTGCATATACGCGCTCAACACAGAGGCGAATTGCCGCACAAATGTGGCTACTGCGCGGAGAGATTCAAAGAAATCTGGGCGAAGAAGAATCACATGATGAAAGTTCACGATATCAAAGCCCCGGGCGTGAAGTGCAAGGCGTGTGACAAGCACTTCGCTACAAAACAAGGCTGGAGGCTACACACGGCGCGTGTTCATCTAATGCAGAAGAATTATAAGTGTGATGAGTGCGATATGCAGTTTCACACGAAGAAGGAGCTGGTGATACACATAGTGAAACACACTGGCACGAGGGAGTTCACTTGTGACATCTGTATGAAGTCATACGGACGATATAAAACGTTAAGAGAACACATACGTAGGATTCACACGTAAACTGAGCGATGATTGAAAAAAATTGCCGTCATTGGATGCCTGGCAGATGTAAAACGTGTTCGTGCAAGTGATATGCATAAAAGACAAGATTGCGACAGGAACTAATATAACATAATGGAAATGTCCTTCAATGTTTAATACGCATAGGTCAGTATTTCTCAAGTAGAATAATTGACAAGTCAAAGAGAGCAAATGATAATTAAAGAAAAATAACTATATTTTATGTTAATAAATGAAAAAGGAAAAAATGAGAAAGTGGAAATGCAAATATGAATAATATTAATATTAATTACTGCACAACATTCGTTGAGAAACTATAATTGGAATCTTCGTGCTTCACACTTGTGGCGCCATCTGTTATCGAGTAGCATTTACTATTCTAAAATGCAATTTGCAAATAAATAACTACGACACATTATACCTAACATGTTTTCTTAACTTATTCCTTAATACCATATATATTTAGAAAAAATATATTAAATTGTATCAAGGGCACTCCTATACCTATTTATACTTAATAATAATAGCAATATCAAGCGCTCATGTGTTTTGGTTTGCAAAGTATGATAAAAGATACATTGTTACAGAAGACGTTCCAACTTAGTCCTTAGGTGGTAAAAGTCTCACGTAGAAGTCGCAAACTGTTTTTTAGGGTTCCATACGCAATAGATAAAAAACCCTATTATTAAGACTCCGCATTCCATCTGTCTTTCACCAGGCAGTATCTCACGAACCGTGATAGCTAGACAGTTGAATTTTTTACAGATGATATATTTCTGTTGCCGCTATAACAAAAACTAAAAGCAGAATGAAGTAAATACTTAAGGGAGTCTCCCATACAACAAACGTGTTTTTTTGTACAGATAACGAATTAATAATACGGAACCCTTCGTTTTATTAAAATTAATTTGTTCGAAATTAGGTGTCATACTTTATTTCCTTTACTTTCTACTCTTCTTTTTTTTCTGCGGGAAAATTTCACGTGGTCGGATTGATAAATATAACACGGAATTGCGACTCATACGGTATTTAGCGGTATCATTTTTGCTATTATAGAAGAAAAAAGTGTAACTCCATCTGTTCTCTTAAACCTTAACGGGTTAGGTCACTAGAATTAAAAAAAAAACGTTTTTTTGTTATCTCAAGTGGTACTTTAGGTCTTTAAAATGATATACCAAAAGATTATGGCCGCTAAATATGTCTATGTTACGACGTATATGTCCGCCTGGTAAATTACAATCATAAAGACGTATCGGGATTTTAGGGAATTAAGGTACGGTATATGGCAGATATTTTTAGACTATCTTTTCTTTATAATAATGAAGTAGCAAACGTGCAACACTCACAACAGTGCATCTAGTGGTAAGTGGACACTGCCGTCTTTGGTCATCTATAAGCAACTTCATATAAAACCGGTGTTTTTTCTGAAGTCAATCACAAATGCGTTTTTACTCCCCAGGACTAAAATGATCGACTTCGAAGTCCGAAGTGAGCCGGTATTAAACTTCATCTAACGCGATTGCAAATAGAAAAGAAACCTTTTAAAAAACATATAGTGTACACTTTATGGTAATAAATAAAATTAATTATAATACGAACTTAAAATTACAATTAATTACTTATTTACCATTGTCATCTATTACAGGTGGGAACAAACCGAAAATCACAGCAAAGAAGAGCATTAGGTTGATAAAAATTAAAATTCCTTCGCAACCGGAGAAGAGAATCAAGCTATTTTCACGTAAAAAGGCGGAAAGCGACAAACATCAGGATAATATAAAAGAAATCCTGCTTTACTCTAACGCTACGCCCATCCACCGTCGAGTGAGCGTTGGTTACACGTGTTGCTTCTGTACCAGTTGCTACGAGAACCCAGCAGATCTAAAACAACACACGATTCGAGACCACGACGCTAAAACCAAAGCCGAGTTCCTAAAAGGCACGCCAATGGTCAACTTTATCGTCAAATTAGATATAACGGATCTAAAATGCACGATCTGTGAAACTAATATAAAAGAAATAGAAGATCTAATAAATCATTTAATAAATAAACACAACAAACAACTTCACAGCGATATTAAGTCACATTTAGTTCCCTTTAGATTCGGAGACGGGTTGCTACGGTGTGTTTATTGTAGTAAAGAGACGAATAACTTCAAAATATTACTAGAACATATGAATACCCACTGTAATAATTATGTTTGTGATGTATGTGGCGCTAGTTTCGTTACAAAGAGAACTTTAATGACCCACGCGTACAGACATCAAACGGGTGTCTTTAATTGTGAATTTTGTGCGAAAGAATTCGACACGCACATTAAGAAAAAAGCCCACGAAAGAGCAGTACACATTTGTTCAAGCAAGAGAAGTAAGTGCGGGTTCTGTGGCGAGAAATTCTCAGATTACGCGACTAAAAATAAACATGAAGCGAAAGTTCACGGCGCTAAAATAATGGTATTGAAATGTCAAACGTGCGACAAGAGCTTCGACAACCAGAGGGCGCTGACTGTTCATAATAAAAGTCACTATATGGAACGAATTAAAAAATCAATTTAAAACGATTTTGATGGTAAATTATTTAGCACCTTAGATTTAATTCCGATTTCATTCTGAGCATGCAGTCCACCTGACGGTAAGTTACTGCTACCCATGAACATCTGTAAGCAAATTCATATAGAACAAGGGGTCTATCTGAAGCCGATATATGCGTTGCTACTCCCGAGGACTGAGTTTGCCTAAAATATAGGTGAGCTCAACCACACCCTTCCTCTTCACGCAAGAACTGCTTCACGCTAGACATAGGTGTGGCGGTGGTAACTCCCCGGTCGAACTACACTGGTTCTACGACCTGGCACGTGGATCGTCTAAGTCAAAATAAACCTAACAATTACCATCAATATATGTTAATAGTCTTTTCTTTTTTTTTTATAAATATGAAGTAACAAACGAGCAAGCAGCCCACCTGATGGTAAGTGGTTACTGCCGCCCATAGACATTTGTAAACAACTTCATATAGAACAGGGGTTCAGGGGGGAACAGGGGTTATAGGTGAGCTCAACCACAACCTTCCACCTCACGCAAGAACAGCTTCACGCTAGAAATAGGTGTGGCGGTGGTACCTCCCCGGTCGAACTACATTGGTTCTACCATCTGGTATACTTTTCAAGCAATCGGCTAAAAATGATTTTTTGCAATATTACACTTCCTCTACTTAGTTCGATTAAATACTTCAGTAATAAATCCTAATTCGATAGACATGAAAAAGGGGTTTAAAATAAAAAATAATCAAAAGAATATGAATTTATTTAATATTATATGTATATTACACACATTTGTAACAAAATTCATTCATATCTAACCCGCGTTATATAAAGATGGCGCAGCTTCAAATTCAACATATATCAATAAAGAAAAACAAAACACTGTACCAATTTTTATAATTTTAACAAATTAAACCTTTTTATAATAATATAATTATATCACATAACTTATTTTAAATATATACCATGTTCCAGGCAGTTTTTCTGCCACAAAAAATGGTCGACATTTTACACAAAAAAAGGTCGACATAACACCATTTACCGGATTCAGAAATATAAAGTATTTTTATAAATATTTTATTGACTTTGGCATATATACTCTCAGACGACGACAAGTTAAAAAGGGAAATACAAAGATTAAAAAAACTCCCTTAAAATATTAAGATTTTTTCAGTAAGGAATCTTTTGTTGATGTCTTTTTTATTAAGGACTTTTCATCCTTTAATCTAAAGCTGTTTTCCTGTGAACTTGTTTTAAAATTACCTTACTGGGAATTTATAAACCGGGTAATATTTTTGAAATTAATTATACGCAACGTCCTTCTAGTAATGACATTTAAAACTGAAAATTTGTCATTTTACTTATCACGAGTTTGTTTTAAGCGTACAAATTTTATTCAAAAATATTGTTATACTTCCTTTTTTATTTCTGGGAAATTAGGAACGCTAAGCTTAACTCCACTTTTTAGAATTTCTCACAATGGGAATTTTACGTACTGGGATTTTTTATTGGGAATTTTTGACAGTAATTTTAAACATCACACCATCTCCGGATGGTGTTGCCTAATCTGCCATTTAAAAATTGACTGTTACACGACGCCATTATATTAACATAAACTATTCAAAAATCTTCTTATTACATTTTATTGTGATAAATTAAAATTATAATTGTAAATTCGTAACATTTTTAAATAGATTTAGAACCTACATCATTTTGGTAATATTATTAAAAACAGAATATTTGTCATTTTATTCCTTATCAAGAGATTGTCTTATTGCTTACACATTTTCTGTTAAATCTTTTTTAAGAATTTGTAATTTTGGTAATTTATAAAATTTCATTATTCTTTTACAGGAATAGCCTCCTGTTTCCTTTTCTGTGATTTTTTTTAATTTTCATACTGGGAATTTTTCAGACTGGGATTTCTTTTATACTGGGATTTTTTTATACCGGGAATTTTTTACACTGGTAATTTTAAACATCACACCATTTCCGGATGGTGTTTCCTAATATGCCACTTTAAGCTCGACTGCTGCACGAAGCCAGCCTCACAGGCCTTGCAGATGTGCCGTCTATCGTCCAAATGCATCATTATATGTGTCTGCAGATTCTTCTTCCACTTAAAAGCAGCGTCACAGAACGTACATTTGAAAGGTCTGCTAGGAGAATGGACGGTTTCGTGTCTTGTGAGCTTGCTTCTAGTGGAGAATGTTAGATCACAGTTCGTGCAGGCGAACTTCTTCTCGCCCATGTGGAAGTTCTTCTGGTGCTGCAACACCTGGGAATTTTAGTTGATGTGTTAGTAACGATATTATGAAATAAAACCTGGAAAGAATTGAAACATTCAAATTTTTTCAAATTCAAATTATTTATTGCAAGAACATAGACATTTATAAAGGTCTTAGATTAATTGTGAGTACCTTATGTTCTACCACACTGGGCGTGCAAAATTTAACTTAATTGTATTTAACGTAATTTAACTTAATTTAACATAAATATAACAACCTATGCATAACCCATCGGTTTCATCGCTTATATCGTTAAATGTCCCCATTTTATTTTTTTATAAATATGAAGTAGCAGACGAGCAATCAGCCCACCTGATGGTAAATAAATAATAATAATGATATTTGACGACCCGCGCGGCAGAGCGGTCACCATACCGGTCTCAGCGTACCACACATAACGTACAGTGGGTCTCGATTCCCGGCCAGACAGAAATATGAATGATGAGTTTAGACTTCTGTTCTGGGTCTTGGTGTTTGTGTATTCGTCTTTGTGTGTCCATGGCACCCACGACACAGGAGAAAATCCTAGTGTGGGGCCTATGGGTGCAGAAAGCGCCTTTTTTATTTTTTTTACTTTTATGACAATATGGGTATCAAATGACATGTATTACTTCACTATTTTGACAAAAACTAACTAAAAAAAAGGTTCAAAGCAGTCGGGTTTTTGTTTCAATGTTCTAATTTTAATTTAAAAATGTCACTAGTTGCACGTTTATGAAATTTTTAAGGTAGAGTAGGTAGGTACTCTATTCTCACCACGTCAAGGTCAAGCTATTTTCCCGTATAAATTTCCTACTTTACTCCCCGCTCCATTTCACAAGCGTGCTACGATTCAAATTTTCTTTAAGGGCAAGTTTTATGGCAGTAATTACAGTTTAGCCATCCCGGTAACCTGGTTCGTGGGCTTAATTTCCCAGGTAATTGGGTCAATCCTAGCGCCAATAAAAACCTAACGGTCCGCAAATTTTGCGACGAAAAGTGCTGATAAATTTTAACGACCTCGGTAATGAAAAAATATGATTGTGTAGCTTTGAACTTCTTTGTAATGAATGTGGGTATCGATTATTACAAAATGCGGTTGGTATTTCTGGTATAATTAATAAAAACTAAGGTAATTAATTGGTATGTCTGTGAAAATATTATAATGAGAGTATTATAATGTTATTTCCTTGCGTTATATTGTTAGTGCTTATTATATTGTAGTAGCTGTGCCCTCGGTTTCACTCGTGTTTAAAAAATGAACACAATTTTTAACTGTAATGGTTTAAACTGTGATGGAATCGATGGATTGTAATCTATTAAAGAAAATAAGGAATTTGAATATAATATTTTTTTTTTGTCATTTACATTAAATTTAGAAGTTTTGGTTGGATGCAACTTTAAATACATACAGAAATAAAAATTCTACAAAGTATGTTGTTCATGTTAAATCTATGTTATATAATTTTTATTATTACTTATCAAAATGTTCTTTTTTTTAATATGATATACAGAAACGCAGAATTTTTATTTTTATTCAATGAAATAGTAGAACCAAGTAATATTTCGGCACTGTATGCACCACTGCTTAGCTCTTTTCTGCCTAATAACAACAAAGTTGAGGAGGTTCTGCGATCTGATATAAAGGGTGTCGGAAGAGAGGCGTTTAAATTTAGCCCTCGGGGGTAGCAACAGATTTGAGACTGACCTCAGCCGAGACTAATTTTATCTGAGGTTAATTCTATAGATGTACATGGGCGCCATTTTCAAAGCCAAAATAAAGTATTTAAATATACATCGTACATTAACAAAAAATACTGAAATGGAAAACACTGACTATGTATCTAAGATATTGTTATGGAATTTAAACAGGGAATAACTTAGTATAAGAATATGCAATAGGAACTAATATCAAGGGAGAAGTTCCATTTCCGAGATTGTAACATAAAGTGGTATACTTTAAAATGCGCATACATTAGGTATTCAGATTTTATAACAATACTATGCAGCTAGGTACAATTTACTTGCACTTTGTTGAAGTACAAGGAGTCTCATAATATTTGTAAGTGCATGACTAAATTTAATAATTTATTTTATATCTATCTATGGAAAAAATGACTTTGTATAGGTAAAATGAGATTATACTATAAATTTATAAAATAATCAGAGGTATTATGTAAACCGTAATTAGGAGA
>DWNE01001581.1:0-21531 GCA_018249875.1 Cecropterus toxeus | reverse complement strand
TGCTTACATATGTCCATGGGCGGCAGTAACCACTTACCATCAGGTGGGCTGATTGCTCGTTTGCTATTTCATATTTACATTACGAAAAAAAGAAAAAAAAAACAACATAAATATTAAAGTAGCCTAAGCCAACTTTACCTTTCCTAATCTAAAGTATATAATATGCTTTAATAGACTTGCAATCATTTTCATCTTATGTGGGTTTGATAAAAGAGGTAAATGTGCGGGAGTTAACACTGATCAACAAATGGACTGCATGGTTTTTTTGCTTCTAGAAAAGTCTAGATTAGAAGTGGGGTTACTCCCTTAACAACATACCTTCGCTTCATATATTTACGCAAATGAATTAGGCAAATGACTCTCTGCAGAGACACTGCTCTTCAACAAAGGCTCGCGTGCTGATAGGCGCGAGCTGCGGAAACAGCAAACCCTGTTTTATTGCCCCTGGGGTTACGAGTTCGAAGACGGTAAACCAATTTGCCGTTTCATTGAGTCATTTGGATAACAGAAAATCATTTCACTCGCCTGCTACATGTTGGAATAACCTACTTCTGTATTTGTATTTGAGACTAGGTTCAGTACGTGGTTCTTAATTTATTTGTACTTCATCGAATACCCATTATGACCTCACTACACCTAGGTACGAGTCCAACCTAACCTGACTTAACTGCCGCCTATAAGTCTTTACGCAAACGAGTGTTCTTTATTGTTTAAGTATGGTACAAGTAGGTATAGCAGAATTTTACACTATATAAAAATCCAAAGAGAGAGCTAGTTACATACTGGTTCCATGTGGCTTTAGTTAGCGAAACGAAACTTGTAAATATAACCTCTTTCCTGTGGGAAGTCGGTTAATTATCTTATTATAACAAAGTTGTGACCACTTTGTAATTAATCTTAAATAATAAAGCGTTAAAAATACAAACTTTCATCCGACTCATTAACGATCTAAGAAAACTTTCTATTGGAATGGTATTAACATCACCGTTTGAATTTGAACACATTGCCTGTATGTGAAATGACCTTTACTCGTGTATATAGACAAAATGATACACGCAACGTTTCCCCGAACTACACAGGACACCTACACTGACAGACGTGACACACATGTCACCGGACGTAATTTAACACAAGAACGCCAAAAGCTAATTGAAATCACACGAAAATAGCAACCGAGATGTAGGATTGACAGCTGCTTTGTTACCGACACCGCTGTTTTACGCTGTGGTTCCGCAAATGAGATGCAAAAACACACGGTGCAATATCACGTCAAGCCAAATTCATCAGACTCAGAACAAAATGTCGAAAATATAAAATTATCTTGCTTAAAAATAAAAAATTCTCTCTCTTACATACTACCTACCACAACCTGGCAAGTGGGCACAACTTCATGAACTCGAAAATTAGGGTATGAAGTGTATGAATGAAAATTAGGTATAAAGTTAGTTGACACCAAATCAATAGGTTAATTAAATCGTTTTAATTTAAAAAAAAAAACTAAAGGAAGAATTATTTAAGTATGAAAAGGAATTATGGGTGTAAACACGAAACAAACTTACGGAACCAGGATTCCGAAAATTTAAAAACATCGCACGTGTATAAGTAATTTGTTTAAGATAATCCAATTATGAATTAATAAATTTATTCTTTTAAAGATTTCAAATATTAAAATTACATAAAAGAGAAGTTAGATTTTCTTAATATGCAGTCGACCCGCAGTTACTCCATCACTTATTCAGCTGCAGTTACACACAAAAAAAAAATACAACACTACAATAATGTAATGATAAATTCGTCAAATATTTTTTTCAGAGTTTCATCGAAACGAAAGGCATGATTGAGCTTATATACCGCAGTATGTTTTCAACAGACAATGCACCGCGTTATATTATAGCCTTTTGTCTGCGAGCCAACTGTGCCCAGTTATTATTAAAACAATCGAGAGCTAATTAATATAATGCAATAAAATATTGTTGAATTTCATCATTTCAGTATAACCTAATTAAATTATTCCACTTAAAAGTCCGGTGAATTTATTTGTGAGTAAGGAGTTATGTATTTTTATAAAGTATAGGTATAAAGTAATATTTTTTAATAAAATTCATTGAAGGGCGCTTATTTCTGCACGTTGTGTATATCGTGTCTGATCGATGTAACAAAGCTAAGCAAAGTCATGACTTTGCGTAGAAGACAGTATGATGGGTGGAAGTCAGTGGCTAATTTTCATCTTTCACGATTCAAAGAGCTTTTACCGGTTCCACCGGTTGAAGGCCATACGGGTGGTGGTTTGAAGGTGATAAAGGCCTTTGTGGCGTGAGTCCAGGGGTCCCACCGCTGGCATCTGTTTATGCTAAAAATGTTAAGCGCTCTTCTGTTCTGGTCTGAGAAATGTGGTAAGCATGTTCCATATCCATTATAGTTACTCGTAGTGTTCGATATTTTGAAAATAACTGTCACTTTCATATTTAAAACCCATTTTTAGGGTTCCGTAGCCAAATGGGAAAAATCGGAACCCTTATAGATTCGTCATGTCTGTCTGTCCGTCCGTCTGTCCGTATGTCACAGCCAGTTGACAGTATTTGAAATATAGCACTTTTTCTAAAACCGCATAACATAACTTTGTAATTCATACAAACACTATAAAAAACAAACTTATATTGGTAGTTGGACAACTGTTTGACTATATTTATTATTTTTACAACACAGCTATATTTTCTCTTTAAGATTTGTGAAAATGTTACGGAACCTTTCGCCTGCGAGTCCGACTCACACTTGGCCAACTATTTTTATAAGAATGAAGTTGCAAACGAGCTTACAGTCGACCTGATAGTGGGTTATTGTCGCCCATGGACATTTGTAGGCAACTTCATATAGTACAGGGAGTATGAAGTCCGTAGAAAATTATGATCTGCTTTTAGGTACAAGTTCTTTTTCATTGTTAAAAGGAAATTTGGACTACGTAACAAAACGCTGCTTCAATCTAAATATATTTGCTTCGGAATACTGTTAGCTTTTGAAGTAGCAGACATGTCATGTCATCCGACATCATGCCTATTAGTTGAAGAAGGTACCGT
The DNA here is from genome assembly GCA_018249875.1 of Cecropterus toxeus. NCBI lineage: Eukaryota > Metazoa > Arthropoda > Insecta > Lepidoptera > Hesperiidae > Cecropterus > Cecropterus toxeus. The sequence goes on along the minus strand of DWNE01001581.1, from coordinate 18,457 downwards.
AGACTGGTCTGTGTCGGAACATGCTTGTATCATTGTTTACAAATGGTTTAGTAGAATGATATTAAGAATTTCGGGTTAACTAAAGTATTCCCGTAATATGCATGCAATTACGGTTCTGTTTTTATGATTCATTTCTGATTTGATTTTCTCGAGATTATGAAATATTTTATTAAATTATGATATACAAAATTTAACGAAACATTCTGCAAATGGGGCAAATTGTACAACAAAAGGGCGGCTTTTGTATATGGTTTATATTCGATATAAATACCGCTAGTTTGAATTATTATATTGATTGTGATATAGGTATACGTAGTACATCAATTAATAACAGGGGATAAGCTATTTTAGTATGAAGTAAAACATATTCTCATCCTTCCGGAGTATAATTTGCAGATTATTATATGTATAAATATATAAAATGTTTAATAATTTTAAGAAAGTAATGCTGTTTCGCGATAAATTGTCTGTCATTTCGCACGCGATGTTCCGCTTGTTATAAAATGCGCACAGAACAGATGAGCGTTACGGGGTGTTCTGGCCTGATTGATGCGTGTTTTGTTTCTCGTTGAATCTATCGGCTGTCTTTTAGAATCCATCTCTATCTTTTTTTGTACTTTTTAATTATCTTCCTTTTTTAAAAGGGCTTTAAAAATTTAAGTTCTTCTTTCAGTCATTGTTCTTTCTTCGAATGTTAAAATATTGTTTGTGACATTTTATAATACTATAGTTGAAAATTTTAAGAATTGGGATTTTTTTAATAGTTTATAAAATTTGTATTTGTCATTAGAAATAATCCATTGAAAATCCATTATTTCTAGGAGTTTTTATTTTATGTTCGGATTTTTCATACCATTCATTTCAAAATATATTTTTTTCATTTTTTTTTTTATATTTCAAAATATATTTAACATACACACTTTGTATTAATATATCATACATTTTAAACAGATATATGTACGGTTGTGGTGCGGTATGACCACAACATACTTCTAGTCATGTGTGGTTAACATTCATGACGGGCGTATTGCTTTTAGCTGTATTTTAACTCAATTTACAAAAATATTCAAACCAAACACGTAAAATATTCACTGAAATACGAACACACCTGCGCACTTTTGTGTTGAAAATTCTAATTTAAAATATTTGCATAATTATGAAGCCGTGCAAATATTTTCGACGTAATTGAATGAACAAATATTTGAGTAAGTTATTGAAAACAATGTTATTGTTTGCTCATTTTTTTATTCCTACTTTATTTAATCTGAACAGTTAATCGTATTATAATTAAACGCATACGCACGCACTACGCTCACGAAAAAGTTATAATAGTAAATACTTGTATTAAGTACAAATCTTTCATTTGCTGCGTTATATTTTCATGATAACTTTATTCAAACAAAAAAATATTAGTTCTACATTGTTACTAGAGGCATTAAGTTATACAAGGATTGCTAAGATTCAGTGGCGTAGCGTGCCTTGGCATAAAAATTGTGTGGGGGTCCTTGGAAAGGGTTAAGAGTTCTCACAATAATAACGAGAATTCTCACAATAGATTTTTTTGCATAAAATTAAACGAAATATTTATTCATCGTAATTATCTATCTGTGAAAATTTGGTGAGTTTTTATAATTGTTGCTTACGCGCGTTAGGGGCCTCCGTTGCCTGGGGGACCTCTATGTAGATACGGCGGTAGCTACGCCCCTGCTAACAATGTTATACGAAACAATATGATGCAAAAAATAAATGTGCATCTTTTTATTTTTTATACGTTGGGATAATATTCTTATTTTTCGGATTTGTCGGGCGCGTACGCGCAATTTTGTATTACATTAACTGTTTCTTTAGTGTATTGATTGAATTCGTGGTGTAACGAGCTATAAGATCGACGCAATCGTCGGCATTGGATGGATAGTAGAGGGTAACTGGTAGACCACTTCGTATTAAGACTAGCTAGCTCGAGCTAAGTGTGACTCGAAATTGTTATGTACAATACTGGAATGGATGAACCTACATATACCCATTTAGATAATGTTGTGAGAATACCGATTCGATTCAGATTATTCTTAGAGATTGTGAAGATAATCTGTTTCCTGCTTGCAAATTGTTTGCACTTTTTTAGTTGACGTTAATTTTATTTAACATTCAACATTTATTTTTTCATTTGCTATAGAAGTATAGTAGTTTTTTTTTAAATTTAGATAGATTAAGAATAGTGAGCACTCTGAAATAAACTGTTAGGTTCATTTTATTTAAGTTATTTTCCACTCGATTTAACTGTGAATGATTCACAATAAAGTACCAGTTAAGTAAATATTTAATAGGTTTATTGAATTAAAACAATGTTGCAGCAATAAACCAGTCAATAGCAAATTAGCGCTATGCTTTAATATTGCATGGTAAATTTGGATGACAAAATAAAAGCTTTTTAGCGAATCAATAATGTCCTGTTTATCTTCGAAAACAAAACGATCACCAAATACTTAATTATACGTCGCTAACAATATTTATGAGTTAACATATAGTTATGTGTAATACCACGGTAATACTTTCTGTATTTTTGTTTCATTTTTTTATATTATAGAGATTGTAAACTGTTTTTTTTTACAGATTAAAGTAGCAAACGTGCATGCAGTTCACCTCATGGTAAATGGTGTCTGCCACCCATAGACATCTGTAAGCAATTTCATAAAGTACAGGGGTTCTATTTGAAGTCGATCACAGATGCGATGCTACTCACGAGGACTAAGATAGTCACCTCATAAATAAGTGAGCCGGCAAGCCGGGGTCCAAGGATTACGTTGGTTACCTCATATACAAGTGATCTGTGGTAGCTACTGTCCCAGGTAGGACAAAGATCCCATCCAAGATTGGCCACAGGTACGTTGTTACAACTGCTAACTTGGAGCGCTTAATAAATTATGTTTTTATAAACAGACCATCGAAGTGAAATAGCAATACTAAACACTGTTAAGTGTATGACATGTTTTTCAGATTATAGGTAGGAGTAAGTGTGGCGGTAATACGTCACCTAGGCCACCTTTAAAATATATTTAGATATAAGATACTTTCTATATTCTCAACAGTTAATTGTATTACAGTGAAGCACACAAACATTGACAGAAAACAATACCTAGAACCTAATATAAATATAACATTTGAATGTCTTGTTCAGGGATCGAACCGGAACATATCACACCTGTACGGTAACAATAGTGTCACAGATCTTCTACTTTTAATATGGTATAAACTTTCTACAAATCATATCTTTGTGACAATTCACGCCAAAACGCGTCACGATTCCAAATATTTCCTGTTACCTTCAGATTTTGTTCTTTTGTGGACACCCAAAATCATGCTTTGCTTTTATATCTGTTTGTGAACATAAAGAATTAGAGACGTTGCGGTGTGGTATTCAAAATTTGTTGGAAGGTAAGGTTCTTCCCGATATATTTTTTACTTTGTATTGTTGTAAGTTACATTGTACTACTGTATAAAAGGTTGTGCTGTTATACAATTTCCGATTGTAAAATATATTATTTTATATTAAGCATGATATTTTATTATATATTATTACATATTATAGTATTATTAATGGTTTACGTTAATAGAAGAACTGGCATTTAACGTTGCCGATGGTACTAAATTATTTATTAAAGATACTTTATTTAATTTATAAATAATATTATTTTAAAATAATGAGTATTTAAACTAAAATAAATTACTAATTTGACATATTTTACTACGAAATAATATAAAATTAGAAACATTTGCTAAATAAATTAAGAAATAGAATCAGGCCCAACAGTAGTATTCCAGGCATGCACCCCTGATTTACTAAAATGATGTGCATATAATTTAATTATCACTGATTTACGGCGAAGCAAAACATCGTGAGGCAACCTGCACATCTGAGAGTTCTCTAAAAAAGAGTTCTCAAAGGTGTGTGAAGTCTACGAATGCACACTTGGCCAGCGCGGTGGACTATGGCCTAAAACTTCTGAGAGAAGACCCGTGCCTAGTAGTGGGACTATAATGGATTAACGATGAATAAAATGTTTATATAAATATTTTTGTTATCCGTTATGTATTTGAATTGTTTTAGCAAAAATATTTAAAAGTTAGAAGGCAAAGCTTGGCAAAATATGTTCCATTCAACGTCACCTTTACTGTTGTAATCTTTGCCGAAAACATTCCGGTCACGAACCTCGAAGGGCGCGTGAAAGATAAAACACAGGGACTAGATTTCCCTTTGTGCTGGCTACATTTGCTACTAAAACGGGCAGGACTTATTTATCTTTTGATTCGGGATTGGTTTCGAAATGATAAATAAAAACGAGTATATTTTTACATTTTTATTTTTTGATTAAAAAATAATAAAAATATTTCTAAATATTTTCAACATAGGGTAATTTTTTTCGAACGTATTTATGTTCGTATGTATGTATGTCTGTGTGTCTATTTCTTTGACAAGCTACAGCCTAAATGGCTTGACGTATTCTGACGTATGATATTTAATTAGAATCGTCTTAGTTTATTTATGACTTTAGTGACGTAGGCTATATAAATTAAAAAAAATGGCGCCTGGAAAAAGCGTAAAAAGGGACGATTTTTTGACTAGTAGGACAATATGGAAATTAAATGAAAGCTAGTAAATAGACCAATCTAAAAATATATATACAGTAATACTTTTACTTGACTATTTTGCAAAAAACTCATATAAGCGTTAAATAAAATATATAGGTATCGTTTAGGTTTTCGTTTAGAAACACTGTACAATATAATGCTTCCTATCACATTTTCTCCGACGTTCTTATGAATTTATATGTCTATCACTTTTCACTTTCGCTTCTTCGTTTCATCGACTTTCAAATCACAACGATGCTAAAGAAGTTTTCTTTTCAAAAACATAATATTTTGCGAATTTTAAAACATTTTTGGTATTTTTTTCATTATCATAATATCAGCCTTTCTTCTTTAGTATCACTTCGACTTTTTTCACTATGGTAGACTTCATTACCCCATAATCCCTGTACATTCTTTTATCTTTGACAAGTAGATTCCGGTCACGCATGCCTGGGTAGTATTCTCGGGCCGCGTGAACGAACAGACAGATAACAGCCCCTAGATTTGTTTTCGTTACGTTTTGTTACGATTGTGTCTGCTCGAATGGAAACAATGATAAGCCTTGAATTGTCATAATTGAAATTAGATAACTTTGTACGTTTTTTGATAAGGGCGGCTTTTAGTAGGCGTTTGGTATTGCAATTCTTGTGTAGTTGTCTTATAACGTGGTGGTACGATTCAAATTTTGATTGTAAGACTATTTAAATGCATTGGCATGTTAGTGAAATAATGTACTACGTGTATAAGCTTAGATGGAATATTAGTTAGCCTTCGACAAGGTGTGAAGACTGTTATAATGAAAGCTATCCCGACTAACAGATAAACGTGCTCTGTAATGTCCATGGGTAGTAGTGGCTAATTATCATCAGGTGGACTACATGCTCGTTTGCAACTTCAATAGTATTATAATCGACCAAGAGCGAGTCAGACTCGCGCATGAAGGGATGTATGTTGTATGAGGCCCCCCCCCCTTAAATATTCATTTTATTCAGTTTTTAGTATTTGTTAGTGTAGTGGCAATGGATATACATCATCTTTGAAAATTTCAACTGTCTACCTATCACGGTTCATGAGATACAGCCTGGTGACAGACAGACGGCAAGACGGACGAATGGACAGCGGAGTGAAATGAAATGAAATGAAAAAAGAAAATTATTACCCTTTGCGTACGGAACCCTAAAAAAAGGAAACCCATGTTGTAGTGCAGTCACCATGACATTGAAGGATGTACGATTTATTGCCGATCCAACCATCTAAATAATCCATTTAAAATTTCTGTATTGGTTTTGCGTTCACTAACGCAAAGTCAATTACTATATCTATAATAGACTTAAAAACACTTCCTCTCAAGCCAGATTCTCACTAGCGTATGCCATTGTTCAACACCGCACGCGAATGTAGTGTATAATGCAATTGCACGAAGGCCTATATTGGCAGGAAGTGTCTCCAAGGCAATTTCCTGCGCGTCATACTGTGAGTGAAGCGTGACTGTAATATATTAGCGACACTTCTGATTTATGAAAAGTCGAAACAGTTTTTCGTGTCGTGTGTTTCCATGACAGTGTAAGATGACAGACTTTTGTTTTATGATATAGAAGCGACATAGAAGATATAATAGCGAACCATCATGCAGCTCACTTAATGAGTGACTACTGCCGATTTTGGTAGTCTACCTTAATTAAGAGGGCCTAGCGTTGGCCTACGATCGTACATCCATACATCCTGAATGTCATCTTATAATTTCGTGTTTCTTTTTATATAAAATAGAAATAATGTATCATGCAGTCAGTCTAATGCTGAGTGACCGGCCGTGGGCACCGGTAATCGACTTTGGATATAATCTGAGTTACCTGAGGTTGGCCACAAATACGGTGCTACTACTGAGGACCATTTTAGATTAAGTATTTCTCTTACCAGAACTATTTACTCCATACCCTTCATACTTCGTACCAGCCTTATTACACCACTGGTTATTTTAATACTATTAGCCAGAAAAAGTACTTGGAACAAATATAAAAGAACTTCTAAAAAATATGATTTCATTCCGTTACTTTATTTACAATACCAAATGTTAAGTTCAAAAACATAATAACATATGACTAACGGTGTTTGGTTTAAAAGTAAAAATAATTTTAAATTCGTAGTCATGAAAAATTCATAGCAAACTCGAAACTTTGAGCATCGCTTGCCAGTTTTATTTAAAGTTTACGGTTTTGTTGAAATAGAATTGAATTAATATTATACGTTTGTTTCTAGTGTTCTATGTTCGAGTTTTCGGGATATTCCCAAGTCCCGGCTATTGATACGGTGATCCCAATTGTTTGTCCAAGGGATATATGACGCTTTCTACAATCATAACCCCACACTAGGATTTTCTCCTGAATTGTGAGTGCCATGGACACACATAAAAATGACTACACAAACACCCAGACCCAGAACAGAAATCTAAATTCATCATTCAGATATCTGTCTGGCCGGGGATCGAATCCGGAATCCAGTGCTTGTCAGACCGGTATTGTGACCACTTCGTCACGCGGGTTGTCAATAATATAATTCTTTAATGACCATTCATGTTCACGACTGTCGCTGACGGACGCTATTTTTAAATACGTGTTTTCTTAAGCGACAGACCACGTTACTGGAAGCAGTTTCAAGTATCGTACTTCTAATTGCCGAAATTTTGTAATTATTTTCCATTCTGGGAACGAAACTGCGTTATATCAATTCTCTAAACAGCAAAATTACAATGTTGTTATAAGGCGAAACATATTCGGTAGTGATATCTCCGCGATTGTAAGCAATATTTGAATTTTAATTGAATTTTGATTGAAGATACGTGTACAATTTTTGATACGTGGAAGAACCAGTACGATACAACTGACGAGCTATCAACATCGCAGATATTTGTAACGTAAAGAAATTTACGTTTTTTTTTAAAGATTGTGGATGCTGTTAAGTCCTCTAAATAGTGGCAATGCATCTGTGACTGACTTTAGGTACAACTTCTATGAGGAGATAGGTATATAGATATGGACGGTAGAAACCACTTATCATCAGGTAGACTGCTCTAAGCAGTATATACGAAAAATAGTGCATTCTTAAAGTAATACATTAACAGTTAGTGGATATAAGTAACACCTTTGACACCGGGCGTTCAAAGTCTTCCCAATATGGAAGTATTCGAATTTTAGGCTGTAAATTTTTATGATATTTAGTCTGAGGTACTTTTTACGACATTCATGCAAAGAAAGAGTGAAGTGATTAAGGATACTATTAAGATAAACACAAAAAGAAAATAGATAAATTAATACAGTATGATACGACCTGAGTACTATTGTCGAACCTATTCCATGAAACAGTTCTTTCAGTTTGTTGTACCCGCTGACTTACGTAAGGACTGATCATCTCAGTCCTTAAAAGATAAGGAAAGATAAACACTTACCAACTTTACAACCAAAACACGTGCACAACGCGTGAAAACTACAAAATATCACTCCGCAGCTATTTTTCCAACGAAGTTTAGTTGCAGTGGCGATTAATCACACGCGAACAATTACAGCTCTAAACCAGCACGAGCGCCACGATAAATTGACTGTGCGTTATAAATGGTCGGTGTTTCGGGAATATCTAGGAGTGGCTTTCACCTATTTAGGCCTTAGGGAATGGTGTTTACGGGTTCCATACCTCGAATAATATATCGATATAAACGGGACCCCATTACTGAGACTCCGCTGACCGTCTGTCCGTCTGTCACAAGTCTGTATCTCATGTACCGTGATAGCTAGACAGTTGGAATGTTTTTTTTTTATAAATATGAAGTAACAAACGAGCAAGCAAACCTGATGGTAAGTGGTTACTGCCACCCATGGATGTTTACAAGCAACTTCATATAGAACAGGTGTTCTATCTGAAATTTACCACAGACGCGTTGCTACTCCCGAGGACTGAGATGGTCGCCTGATATAAAAGTGAGCCGGCAACCAATTCACACGCTACAAATAGTTGTGGCTGTGGTACTTCGCCGGTCGAACTACACTGGTTCTACCACCTGGCAAACTGGCAAATGTTTACAGATGATGTATTTCTGTTGCCGCTATTACAACAAACACTAGAAATAGAATGCAATAAATATTTAAGAAGGGCTCCCGTACAACATACGCAATTTATTAGCATATTTTTATAATGGTACGAAACCGTGTGTGAGTAATTACCCGGTAATTACCCGACTGCGTCAGAAGGAGGGTAATGTTTTTGGAGCGTATGTATGTTTGTTTGTATGTATGTCAATTTCTTTGGCACGAGCTGCAGCCCAAACGGTTTGACGGATTGTGATGTATGATATATCATTAGAATCGTCTCAGTTAGTTAGAGATGTTGATAGGCAGTAGTAACCATCGATTAGACTGTATACTCGTTTGCTATTTCTATATTATTAAGTCTGTATGGTGGGTTGTGTAGTCAATCCGGAGCTAAAAGTAGTTGTACAACTCTGAAAGCTTCAAAAATGAAAAATAGTAATACATTACGCAAATAAAAAAGACAAATCTGATTATTTTATTGCCGGATTTTCTCAGTTGAGTCGTTTTCCAATCTGGAGGTAGTGAAAGAAAAAATATTCTAACTGACAATTTGTATGTGTCCCCGCAGGCCTACAATATAAAGACATTTAATTTAATTTCTAATGCAAGTTTGCAGTTCACTTTATTTATTATTAATGTAAATTCTTAAACATTTGTTAGTAGGTCGCATAAATACAACACGCCTCGCACTTCGTCTTTGAATATTCCAGCCATTTACAACCATAACTGCTGAAGACATGTTGAACGGGTTGTCTGAATTATTACTTCTCAGTAAGAGGGCCGTTCTTCATTGTCACTGCAGGTTGCATTCTGTGATAAGAAGTCTAACTAACTAGTTACAATATATCACGAATTCGTACTTCGATTGAGTTTATTTATTAAAATATTTTGACGGAGTTTTGGAGCAAACCACCATTCCACACCTAAAGCATGCGTCACATGCGGTAGAAATGAAATAGAAAATATTGTCACGTAAGCGAAAAAACATTTAGTCACCTAGCTTTTTTGGCCCTAGGCTTAGCGATTACCATAACTGTCTGATATGCAGAAGGTTATAAGTTTAATCTCCGGTCAAACATGATTAGATAATTAAAAGGATAGATTGACACTAATGGTACCGCACTCGTATTACATGTATTACAGTTCATAAGTTATGTACATGGAAAGGATGTAGATGCCAGGTGGTTTTCAAATGAGGCGATTATCACTCGAAAGCCAGGAATCCTCAGAAGTGGCAATACATCATACGTTGCCACTTCTGAGATAATTAAATTTAGATAAAACCTCTGTTCTTTGTGCATCCGAGATTGTTAACCTCCATAGATGGCAATGGTCACTTACCATCAGGATTGCGTAGTCATTCGCTAAGTGTTTATTTTTCTTAAGACTGTGATTTTTTTGCAAAAAACAACTAATTAAAGGCTAAAGTCTCCATAGCGCGATTTATTTATATCCGATCTAAATTTGTCATTATAAGTACCCTAGACAAAGTTAGGAGAAAAATAAAGGTAGAAGACAAAAGATTTATACTTAGATAGGGATTTTATCTTACGAGTAAGTAATATTTAGCGTAAGAATTTATTTTGATAACGTCTGCTCAGAATATTTACATAAAGTCTGTTATATATTGTGTTTTTTTTTATAATTTTGAAATGAGAATCATATTTAAATATACATATAAGATATATTTGTGAATGTTGTATGTGTAATGTATATGTATAATGTATATGTGTGACTTGTAACTGATAGAAGTTAAAGAGATAAATTAAAAATAAGAAGAAAAATAATGTTATTACCAGACTATTACACCGAATAAGGCAGAAACCTCGTATCGTTTTTGATTATACTTAAAACTAAGTTTATTATAAGATCAGATTCAAGTATTTTTAGTTTTAAACAAGATGCAAGTTGTTTTAGTTTTAAAATTAATCCTTTATCAACTAATCAAAGATATGTTATAATGTGTAAGAGGTAGTCGCGAATCGTGGTTTGATTTCTTTACTGGCAATATTTATCAATACCTAATATTATACTTTTAATTACGAGTATACGATATTAGATAGACTACTATTTAATATCATATACTCGTAATTAAAAATGAATGATGAACGCGGACCTTTTGCTGCATAAAAATGTTATCTTTTCTTTTATTGGAGGTTATATGATATTTTAACACGATACTCGCTTGAAAATGATAATCAACATCATACAAATGATAATACGTACCGATATTAATATTTGATAATAGGTTATTTTCATAATAATCAATTGAAAATAAGATAATCGAAAAAGATTATTATTTACAGCAAATTGTGATCCACACACGTATTTTTGTGTAAGATACATTAAAAGAACCAATAAATAATAATAACAAGTAATGTAAACAGAAATTCCATTAAAGTGCAGTTACGTTTATAATAATCATGTTTTTAAATTCCTTCGTCTTATTCCATAGTATTTCAACAAAAAATATTAGCACAACTCATAAATTTCAATGCAAAACGTTAAAAGCCTAAAGTCAACAAACCACAACAATGATACCACAATACTATATTTCACACAAAAAACCAACCGAAGACAATCGCGCCTTTGTTCCGCAAATAAAGCAAAACCAATACTGGCTGTCCGTAACGAAATAAATTATTAATATCTATTACTGACCTGTTTTGGCCGGGTTACCGGCAACTGCACACACGTAACAGAGTAAAAAAACCGCCCTCCAATCCATCTTGACGCACAAAACCGTCACTGAACAGTAAAGTTGTGTGAATTATTCGCTTGTGTCACATTTTTCGGTCACTATTTGTTCGAACATAGCACGTAGCGCGTAGCTCCGTAGCGGCGTAGACGTCCGCTCGGCACTGTAGCGCCCGGACAACTGAGGCTCCGTTTGCTACGAGACTCCGAGTTGCTGTTATTGATTCTTTTAAATGTTATTTTTGGCGATTTTACATGTTACTTACTGGGCTACGAGATAGCTACGAATGAGATCAATAATTTATTTTAAATTCGAAATTTATTTTATTAACGATTTTAAAGTAAAATAGTGGTAATGGTTGTAATATTGGTAATTAAATATCACGTCAAAAAATTAAAATAGCATTTAGTATCAATAAAATATATTATTGAATATCTAGTTAAGTATATTTTAAATTCAAGTAATCATAGACAATTTAATAATTTATACTCGTACATAAACATAAAAATATTTTGTTTGTTTTTTATGGCTAGAGAAAAGTCTTTAAACTACTACTTCTTAATTCCGAGAATAAACAAACAAGTACAAATCAAAAGTAAGCAGTCAGTACATACGTAGTTATTTTAATTAACAAGAACAAGAAGTTGTGGGAACTCATTCCGCAAGTGAATGCGCGACTCACAATTTCTGCACGTCGTCGGTGCATTTTTAATTAAATAAACTTCAAATGGTCCTCCACTTACTCTTATTTTTGAGGAATTTAAGTGTAGTTCTAGACATTATATTAATGTCCGTGACTTTTAAGGAATTCTGAGATGAAGCTTACTTTTTTATGCAAATTATGCAGTCATTTTTGTGTAATACATTTAAACCTATCATGTTAGTGATTTATTATGCAAACCTCAATTTATTCAAGTGTTGAATAAAAATAAAGATTACCTAAAAATTATATAAATAGCTTTCTGCATTCATACCCACCCACACTAGAATTTTCTCTTGTGTCGTAGGAACCATGGACACACACAAAAACAAATACATAAACAGTCAATAAGAAAATTAAAATCCCTCATTCAGTTATCTGTTTGGCCCTAGATCTAATCCAGAACCCATTGCATGTCAGACCAAAATGGTGACCGCTCAACCACGCGGGTCATCAAAATTAACGTGTTTAATGAAAGCAAAATACGCGTGTTTCAAATTAAGTAGCAAAAGAGTCTGCTATCGATGAGATCAGATGATAAGTGCCGATCAAGTGAACAATGCCGCCCACGGGCAACTGCTATCAACCTCAAATTGGAGCGAAGTTTTACCTGAGGTCAATCACTTCTGTTACCTTTGAACAAAATACATGTTGGGGTGGGATAGATAATCTTGTATAAGTATATCGTATCACACAGAAACAATAGTCTCTGACGCTGGTAAAAATCTGCTTAACCATGTTTCTTCCATGTAGCTGTGTTTCAAAAGTTTTATAAACAGTATATTTAAACCCGGGAGATAACATCACCATATTTATTTTTGACGTGAAGTCTTTATATACGTCGAAGTGTGTGGATAAAGTGAATACCTGCTCACGAAAGTGCTTAAGTCAATAATATTTACAGGGATGTTAAGCGTCTTAAAGCAACTACATAAGTTACTTAGTGCAATTTCTTTTCAGAAAAGATATTGCATTTGTGATTGAGTTTACGTAAGGCTAGAATTTTATTTGTTTATATCTATTACTATAAAAAAGTATTGAAGTGAAACTTATTTAAAATCGTTGTGATTTGAAACTGAATAAAACAAATATGTGTTAGGAGAGTAGTTGCAGACCTATAACTAGATGGCGCTGTACGCCTTTCTGAATAACCCTAACGACTTTAGTTCGTAGCTTGTATATTATGAAATTAATTTTAGAAAAAGCACAAGTCTTAATACCTTTAGCTTGGAAATATAAACTTGAGCGAATTTGTTTTAATTATTCGTTTCACTTCTACAGTGTATGAATTTCACTCGGTGAATTTTGTTAAAACTAGGTATGCCTTGCGGTTAAAAAAGGTAACATATTTGGAAATTTTAATAATGTTGATGGAGTATGTAATAAAAACTATATGTCTCCTCCCAATATGGATTATAAATATATTTTTAACCATTTCAATTCTGTAGGTTTGGTTAGATGGGATTTGAAAAACAAAGACAAACAGACTGTCAAAACTTTAAAAAAGTTATAGGAACATCTACTATTACTTATTTTGAATCGTCCAAATTATCTTTTCTACAAATTTGCGACGTACAAAAATATATAAAACAACCTCATTGATTTCAGTCATATTAAGTGAGAATCATATTTATTTTTAGGTTTCAGTACAATGGAAAAGTTTCGCTAAGTATTACCTTCAGTCATGTTTTCTGATAGGCTTTTAACGTAATAACTCATTTCTGATTCAGAGCAAAATGTACGACTGAAGTCGGAGTCTTTCTTTCGTGAGGTCAAGGTCACACTGTCGCTTCTAATCAGTGGAAATAGATGTTATCTCTAATTGGATTTTAGAAGACATATGTGAAATGAACTTTTCCCCGAAGTAATTCTTTTTTCTTTCCTTTAAACCTGTTTTAGGAAAGTAAGCCGAGTGCGAAATTAAATCGTATGTCGCGCCGAGAACAGAGATTGAACATTTTAATTTTTTGAAATTCTAATATATCCAGTCTCATTCGTGGTTTTAAATTTATCTAAAAAGAAATAAATCAGCGATAGTGTATCGGTAGAATCTCAGCCACTGAACCAGGGGATTCGTGTTTTGCATTACAACCCGTAAATTTTAGGGTTATGTACGTTTATGATATTTATTATGACTTATTATAAGGGTAAAGAAAAACATTGCGAGGAAAGTACATGCTTGATAGTCTTTTAAAAAATATATTTTCGAAATTTTGGTGATTTTTACTAACTTTCATTTACTTGGTGCGGCAAGCTAAGGCCTAAGTTTTCACTCTGAGAGAAACTCTTGCGCAGAAGAGGAAGCTAATGGGATGACAATGAGGCCCTACAAAATATATTCATATTTAAAAAATAATCTTTCAGGCTACAGCGTAGACCAACTGGAGTTTTTTACTGCATCTTGGGTGTCATTGTCATACAAAAACAAATACCAAAACACGCAGGAGTAGAATAAAAATCATTCATATATCTGTCTTACAGGGGCTCGAACCCGGAACTTAGAGCTCTGCATTTCAGCTTATCATGACCGCTTGGCCACGCGGGTCGTCAAGAGTAAGAACATCCATTAACTTATTGCATTACCGGCAAATGTCCATACGTGACAAGAAAGGCAGAAACGACGAGAGACGAACAATTAAGTTAAGTGATTACTAGTACCCACAGAACAGGCTGATCTGAAAGCCATAGATTATTTCTGTCTTAAACCCTATCAAACTACAACTTACCAAATTGATGTTATGAGGAGATATTTAGGCGAAAGAGTCTTGTTTCTAGAAACAGAAATAGCTTTTTATTTCAGTGACGGATAACACGCTTTAAACACGCATTAAACACGCTTTCTACACTCATAGTCCCACACTAGGATTTTCTCCTGTTTCGTGGGTGCCATGGACACACTAAGACGAATACACGAACACCCAGACCCAGAACAGAAATCTAAACTCATCATTCATATTTCTGTCTGAGCGGGAATTGAACCCCGGACCCACGTCGCGTTAGATCGGTATGGTGACCGCTCCGCCACGCGGGTTGTTAATGAATTTGGTCGTCTAGAATTTTCGTTTAGAGAGGTCGATACTTGATTTTTGGCGGTGGGAGATTTCCCGCCAGCCTGGGGAGCAGCAGTTTTCCGACAGTGTCTGTTCGGAACTTTTATATTATGCTGGATGTAGAGAAAACTCCGATAGCGTAGTTTATTCAATACGGTAGCCCCATCTCTTGATGAGGAGCGGGAGGTTGCCACAGATCCATTTAAAGGTAAACTTTCACATAATGTAATGTCGAAAATGGATGATAAATGATTTAAGTAGGGGTTGGTGCCTTGGAAACTATCCCACCCCTGCCGACTATATATCCGCTGATAACGTATTTACTAGTTTAGATAGTTACAGTAACGTTAATATATTGATATCTAGTTCACAAACAGAAATCTGAATTAGTAATTTCTATTCCTGCACATACAAACTACACCAATAAATCATTGTTATAATATAATCAATGACACTAATCAGCAATGACCGGCTTATCCTAGCACCGTTGTTCATTGACCCATAAGGCACTGTCCTATTAATAGAACAGGTGTGAAGGGAAACACTATCAAGCGTTAAACAATTCACACGTTTCAGAACGTGGATAACTCTCTGGTATTTAATGAGGATTCCGTCGCCGTAAATGCTGGTTGTAATTAAATTCTAGTTCTATTCTGAGTTGGATACGTGAAAAGGTACTAGTAGCTTTCATGCGTGTTTTCATGCTTCGAAGAGTACGTTCAGATATTGGTTTTAGTTAATATTATCAGGTAACTGTCGAAGATTTTTAGAAACATAGACATAACATTTGATTTTTAACTTACCACGCTTTTATCCATAAGAATTTTCGTATTTGAACGTCATCACGAATTTTAATGTATTTTAGTCTTTCTAGGTAAGATATAGGTTTAAAAAACAGTTGATGAGTAGCATCGCCATTCGATACAATAAGACTCAATTCTTCCAGGCAAATCTATGTAATTAATTTTAAGTAAATCAGTAGAAAATTACAAATATAAAATAACTCTACTTAATTATTAAACTAAAATGCTTTTAATGACAATATTAATAACAATGCGTTCAAAAAATGCAAAATGATCCTTATCTTTTTCTGTTAGGCAATTCAGAAAACTGTCTACTAAAAATAATGTACTTCTTAGGCGCACGTGAGATGTAAGGAAATTTGAGTTTTATTCAGCACGGGATGAGCACGCACTTTAAAGGGGAAGCTAAAATTTTATGTCCAATCCTTACTTTTTATCTAATAGCTGAAATTAGTATAACCCGTTTAGTTCTTAGTTCTTATAGGCCCGTCTAACGGTATTTTCGAAATTATCTTCCGGCTCACTTATATTTGAGGCGCCCATTTTAGTC
This sequence comes from Cecropterus toxeus, assembly GCA_018249875.1. NCBI lineage: Eukaryota > Metazoa > Arthropoda > Insecta > Lepidoptera > Hesperiidae > Cecropterus > Cecropterus toxeus. The sequence goes on along the minus strand of DWNE01001581.1, from coordinate 1,951 downwards.
TTCGGGAATGGCAATTCATCTGTGATCGACTTCATATCACTCTTAGCTATAAAAATATTATTAAGCTGAAGTTTCTTTGTTTGGTCTAGGGCTAGTTCTATATAAAGTTGCTTACAGATGTCAATGATTGGCAGTTGCCACTTACCACCACGTACCATTTCGTGTTAATGAACTTTATCATATTTGTCACGCAGGTTTGAGCCACCACGCGAGTCTTGTTGGTAGGCACTTGCATATAATTGTTTTCATACATAATTTCAAGACAATAAATGTATAGATGTAAGCAGAACGCATGCAAACGAGATTTTTACGCGTACATGAAATTGTCACTGCGTGACAGGAAAAGTTGCGCTCTCTCTGACTTACTAACCATTAATATCTAAACAAAGTAGCTCTACATTGCTGTAATAACAATAATATGCGGACGTGTCATCAGCAACGCGGGGTTATTTCAAGAAGGTAAAATAATAAGAGAAAATATTAAACATTTTTTTCATTTACGACGAACACAAAACTGACATAATCATATCATTTGCGTCACAGCCATGCAAGTCACGAACGTTGCTGCGAATAATGTAATATGGCGTACGCTGCACGTAGCGCATAAAGACGCTTTTACAGTCTGTGGCGTTAGGTACTTGTTACACTGCGTACGGCTAAGCGACAATTAAAAATACTAGTGTTCACCCATTGGTCGAAATCCGACAATAATTAATAAATTGCTAGTATGAGCAAGTTATGCATAGGTATATTAAGATGTTTGAGGTGAAACTTCTTTAGAATCGTGATTTGAAACTCGATCAAACGAAAATGCGTTATGAATGGCAGTTTTTGGCGCTACAAATAGATGGCGTTGTTCAATTTTCTGAAACAAGCTAACGATTTCACTTCGTAGCTTATTGAACTTGAGCTTTTATGGACTCTTATGAGCTTAAGTTTGGTATATGAGAAATAATAATTATTAAGTTTCCCTTCTGTCGTGTATTTAAATTTACATACATTTATGTATTTTTTTTACTTGCTATTTTAAATAACGAAATAAGCCCTCAATTGATAACAATTAAATCCTTTATTTGTTTGAGTTCATTCTTTACTCTTAGTGCTTCACACCGTAATCTAAATAAATATTATTTATTCATTCATTTAGAAAGTCTTTGACATATCGTGTATTTGTCCCAATTGTGACAGACATGGTTATGCTATCTGACAAATTATCAATATTTTTTAAGACTTTTCAAACAAAAGTTGTTTGCGCTAACGTTCACGAACATAATAAATTCGGTAATTTATTGGTACTTAAAAGTTTCGAAACCTGGATATTTTTGAAATGTTAAATATAATTAATATAGTAACACTTTTATTTCTGCTGTGGATACTTTGTTTTGTTTTTTGCACAAATAGATTATAAAATCTTTTCATTACCACTTAAATCGCTTGTCGTTTCTCGCCAGCTGTGGAAGAGATTCTAGAGCGCTACAATTTTATGTTGCGGAGTTATTTCGGATTGAGTTAGGGGTGGATAATCTGTTATTGACTTTTTCTGTAAATAACGTTATGTTTTATTTTTATCGCATCCGAGAGAGGTACTTTTCGAAAGAAGTGTGGCTGTAATGTCTTATACTTTGATGTGTTTTTACGTATCTCAATATTTTAGATACCAGGTATTTCGGTACGAATTATATGAAACGTATAGTAAAATATTGAATAGCAGTTATGCGGTAAAAACGTGAAAGATGAAAAACGTGTGGGCTTAAAGTACAAATCTTGCACCTTTTCAAAATGTTACAGGAAAAAATGCCCCGGTAGTTATAATGGTTATAATGCTACGATGGTTATATTTTATCATTAACAGATACATAAGTATCTTTATTTATAACTAGCAGACCCGCGCCCACTTCGTTGGGCTAAAAAATGGTACATTTACACATATTGGGGGTGCTTAAATTCCTTA
>DWNE01001580.1:0-21531 GCA_018249875.1 Cecropterus toxeus | reverse complement strand
AAAAAGCTAAGCCGAACAATAATTGTTAAGATAAGGATAAACAATACGGGTGCCTAATACTTTTGCTCGTGGCTGTATGAATATACATATATGATTCATCATTCAGATATATTTCTAAAATAAAGCAGTTTTTACGTTTCACTGCAAGGACGTGGATGCCAGTTCACTTATATATGACGCGACAAGTTTAGTTTTCAGGAACAGCAAAGGATCTACAACATTTGGGCTGCAAGTTCTATAATTTGGAGTTGATTACATCAGTAGGTAGCTGTGACCACTTACAATCAGTCGATTTATTTATTTATTTACACAGAAAATAAACATAACAGGTAAAGTAAACCTAATGCGTTTATCTCGTTATATACTCTAAATATTCTCTGGCCGTCCTGTGAAATACCGCAGGCGTCGAAAAAAACAAATCTAGAAACTGATCCCAAAGAAGAACCCCATTAAGCAATGTCATTGCGTGAACTAGGGGTGATTTGCTCCCCAAAACTTACCTACAGGCAATTAATTAATTAAATTTAATGGTCATTTATATGAAAAAACTCTGTGAGCAATATTTTATTGAGATGCAATGATGTTCCGTAGTGCCGGTAAAGACGCACGTGTAAATTAGAACGCGATAGATCAACAGGTCGGTCTCGATCTCACTCAATCGACTCTCTCTTAGACATAAACGGTTTAGTTTCTATCGAGATCTCATGCCCTGTTGTTGATCTAATTAGACGCCTGTTTTTGCTCCGATCGAATAGTAAAAGTTATATGCTATATTACTTCCGCTTTAGATCATTCGTGACACTATGCTAAAAACGCCTTGTATTGTCGTCATACCTGTTTGTTCTCTGTAGATTACAGAGTTGCGGATTCAATTTCTGATCAATTTAATATCAGAAATAGACTTTTTTTTCTAGATATATTTCTCGTCTAGATATGTTTTTCTAGTGCGATGCCAAAAAGTGAAACTCGTATTTTTTGTAATTTATTTTTCGCTTTACATCTCTCTGTACATGTTTCATTTATAAACTTTTTTTAGCTTATTTTTAAAATAATAGTAATTTCGTTTTATTTACATTTCAAGTTTTCAACCAATGCAAAGCTTTTTAAGAGAAGCGTGAAGGGTGCACATTCCCATCAGTTGTCTAGTTAAGTCAATCGTGTTTTAGTTAACAACATATTTAGACATTAGAGCTATATACAAATAGAGATATACTACTCTAAATCATCTTTGACCTTTTACATCATTTTGACAACTTACCAGCTGTTACCGCCTATCAAAGGGAAATTTTCCGCAGTTTACGCTAATTTTGCGTAGGATTAGTATCTGCTATTTAGTTGTGAGCTAAGGTTTCCATTTCGAGTCACGACTTAGACAGCACGCCAGTCAAATATGGTTGTTGACTTAGGTGCGGTAATTGCTGGTTAAATAACACGGCCCAACATGAGCAGGGGCATTATAATTATGGATACAATAATATGTGGATATTATATGCTTCGGTGTGTGTTGTAACACTAATCATTATAGGTACGGAAAGCTTTCAGCGGGAGTCTAAACATTTTCGCTGCTAAAAATTACTACTGGAAAATAGCCAGTAGGTGTTCTGTTTATCAAAAACTAAATAAAATTAATTTAACCATTTTTACTGACAAGTAGTCAACGAAATACGGTGTACATATTATATTATATTATATTATATATATATTATTTTATTGTTATCCATCTGATTACTTGCCATCGCAACTGATAGTATTGATCAATAAATGATTGACTATTTTGCCTTATACCACTTACCTATTTTTATAGTTAAATTAAATTAGATTGCTCTATTTCTAAAAGCATATCATATAATGAGAATAATTTCACTACATAACAACGTAACCATTCTTCAAAACATTAAGATTGTGGAGTTTGTATTTACTTAATCCGAAAAAAAAACAAAGAAACCAATAATAGCTTTCTGAAATAAAGGTGACCGTAGTAGATACACCTGAAATTAAACTGTAGAGGTATAAAAACTTTATAGATTAATAATGTCGATTACGGCGATGGTAACTTTTTCTCATAACTATATACTATTGTTTTCAATAATCAGAGATTAAAACATTTGACCAATAACCGACACGGTTCAAAAAAGAAAACGGAAATTACGAAACATTCTTTAGTAAAGTAACTCCATTTCTTAACCTACTTTAAAAAAAATGAGATACCTAAGTGACTTTTTTCTCCGATAATGCTTTTAGAGGACGCGCCACCCAAACTTCTTTATCAATCCGAGTCTCAAAACGCATTTAGGCAACGCAGCCGGTTAAAATAAACGTTGATTTAACATTTAAAGTTTTCTTCGAACGTACGTCCGTCTTGGCCACCATAAATTCATTGATAAAAAGCGAAACGCTAATAACTTTAAAGCGCCCGAGAGTGAATTGCCAATTTCGCCTAACGTCCTTTATCGGTCACGTTTTATTCTTCTTATCGGAATAAAACTTGCTTGTAAATAAAATATATTTTTTTTAATTCTATACTGCGATATTTTTTATGTAACAATATTTATAAGTAAGTATAGACGATACATACACCATTAAAAAAGATAAACGACGTAGAAGTAAGCAAAGCCGTTCTTGCACTTCAGTGGAAGAGTGCGGCTATCGGCTCAATTGGGGATAATCCTGGTCCTCGGGAGAAGCAAAGCATCTGTGATTGATTTCAGTTAGAACACATGCTCTATGTGCAGTTGATTACAGATGTCCATGGGCGGCAGGGACCACTTACCACCAAGTAGACTGCATGCTTGTTTTCTATTTCAATATGATAAAAATAGACATGTAAACCATTTTTTTAAATAAGCGACTTACAAAGAAATATACATATATATAAACGATAAGAAATATAAAATAAAACTTTAATAAGACTTTAACGAAATTCGCCACCAAACACCTTCGTTTGTTCGTTACAAACATATTCGTATTTTCGTCAACCTATTTAGAACTCCTATTGAACGCCTGAAAGCGCTTAGTAATATAAAAACAAGAAGATTTCATAAAATAATTATTTTATAACTGTTTATCAAAATTTCTACTTTTAATTTTATTCACTAAATAATTTACCACGTGCTCTTCCAGGCAAAGATAGTTTATTATAAAGCGATGCATTCTAATATAAAGCAGTTTATAGCTTAATACAACCAGACGCTGCAGTTTAATTAATATTACACATGGACAGCAAAATAGACAACAAAAACAGGTGTAGCTCTAGAGCATCTAGATGCAGCGAAATGGAATCGTTGTCGTATGAATTCCGAACATGACAACCGGTGCGCGGGACCTGCTAGCCACTTTTATATGCGAAAGCAAAATCCGTTACATACGGACAAAGTGCATGCAAATACCGCATTTAATCGGGGAACATCGGGTTTTTACCCGACTGCGTCAGAAGCAGAATAATGTTTTTCGTGTGTATTTATGTATGTATGTTTGTATGTATGTCCATTTTTTGGCACGCGCTACAACCCAAACGGCTTGACGGATTGTGACGTATCATTAGAATGTAACTTTAAAAAATGGCGCCTGGAAATACAGAAAAATGGGGAGGAGTTTTTTACTATTACCACAATATGGGTATGAAATGAAAGCTAGTAAAAAGACCAATCTAAAAATATATATTATAATATTTTTACATGACTGTTTTGACAAAAACTTATATTAGCGTTAAATTATATAAATCGTTATGAACAAAAAAAATCGTTTTAAGCAGTTAGGTCATTAGTTTTAATGTTTAAACGAAACTAGTCTAGGAACAAGAAAACGTATTTACCAGAATACTAATATTTTGAGTATTGTCGCTAAAACTCAGTTTATTAAGGTAACTTAATAATATGATTATGAAGGCCAAAAATTATTAATGTAAGTTTCATAATATAAGCCACATTAGTATCCAAGAAATGTTCCTCTTCCTCGGAAGCTGAGGAAACATTACGAAGATGACATATGTGGTACGCTTCACAATATTTTAAAGACTGTTTGAAATCTATGGGAGTCCATGGTTTTAGCTCTTTTTCCACAGAAACGAAACCCTGGCCAGTATTGAACAATTATTAGCTGCATGTTTTTTCTTCCAAGTCGATTTGTCTATAAAGAATCTAAAGAATTATTTGTTACATTTTTATTATTAACGTTGCGAATAATCTTAACAATTTCCGAACTGGTTTTATTTTAAGTTTTTGTTTGCTTTACTTGTAATATATTTTAAAGCATCTTATACACAGTTGATTTATACTAACTCAGAATTATAGAAAGTTTTAATAGGTTTACGATTACAAATATCATTTTACTATTGTTTAACGCTAATCTGTTTTTAAACGTTTCGTTCGCTTTCACGATCAACTTCATTCAAAAATGTCTATTTTTAGGTCTAGATAGTGCTTATCTTTTACTTCTGGTCGTGTTTTTAGAAATGTCTTACGTATTCTTAATATAGTAATAAGTTTTTTATAACTCAACTTAACATATTTGTTGAAGCCATTGTAACATCCATTTGTCAATTTATCTACCGTAATAAATTTCATTTTTTTAATCGATAATGTTAACAAACAATTACAAACCGTACTATACGTAAAAGGCACCTTCGAAGGATTTAAATTTAACATGTAATTTAAGTAAAGAATGTGAAGTAAACACATGCATTACATCCATACTTAAAACTATAAACTAAAAGGTTATAGCTACGTTTTTGTTCACCTCAGTCTTTAACAAGTGGTTATTAGGTTTCCACCATAAACATTTATTGTGCTAAAGTGGGATATTTTTCCATTATTGGTGTTTATAGTTTCGACTTTTTATTCACTAGTTGGCGCTACTTGTTTATTATTTCTTGTTCATTCACGATTTAAGGCGACCGACTGCGCTCAAATATCACACGACGGGCTTAATTGGTTCTCGCAAAATGAATAAAGAAATTGTCGGTGGTTAGTGGGTGAACGCATTTGCAGACACAGGTCTATTAGTATTGGCGTGAAATAATGAAAGCTATTTCACAGTATAACGTAACTTGTACGTTCATTAAGGCGGGTGTCGATGGCCGCGCGGGTGCACGTTGCATAAATCAGTCGGGAGAATGCAGCCCGGCGCCCTAATGCGCTTTCGATGTCGGTTGATAGCTCACCCCCCTTCCCTGTCCACCTTAAATTGGTCTTCTTTCACACAATCATATCCCTCAATGATTTCTATAGCATTCCGAAGCGAAACGCCAATTTTTACCCTACCTTGAAATAATCAAGCGACACATTACGTTCGATTTAATAAAATTTGCGACGTTATTTTATATCGGTATATCTCTTAGGTAAATTGATATGAATTTAACACAATTTACATATATATATTTTCTTATTATTACTCACAATACTTTATAAAACCATATTATAATGTTCCATATAATAGCCCGTTTCACAGTTCTTATATTACATCACAGAGACATAAAAACTGTTATTCTCATACAAAAGACAGATTAACAGATCACTTGATGATCAGATCAACCTTTACCCACGGACATTTGTAACGCGAAAGGGCTTTTATATGCGCTTTTTGTAAATAGCGAGTCAGATCAACAGACCTGACGGATGCTTTGAAGGCCATTCTAGGTTCTAGTAAACTATAAAGGCCTATTACTAAACCTCTTCTGTCTATCCGACAGTGTATCGGCGCTACAACAACAAATAATAATATTAAGTAATGATAATAAGAAACGTCTCTTCTCTTGGCGTCTACAGAGCAATTTTTCTATAGAGCTACTAACATAAAACAAAACAAGTTGAAAATTTGATGATACAGGATCCATTGTAAATGTAATCCGATTCGCACTTCGCCAATTTATTGAAGAAGCCTATAATAAAACACCCTGTTATTGCTTCAGGAGAAATGTTACTATACAATTCGCATAACCGGTACAAAAATAACATCACAAAACGTACAGTTGAACATTTGTTTTGTAAGACATTCGTAATATTATAACATTTTTTCGTATTATAAAAACACCAAAACACATATTTCCCAAACCGTCAAATAAAAAAATTCAACGAAATCTGAATTTAAATTGCAAATTTGAATACGAAAGTTCCAGAATGCCAAAGGAACAATAATAAGCTTAAATAACCAGATAACGTTTATAATAATATAATACATTATTATAAAGTCAAAAAGCGCGAAAATACACTGTTATTTATCGAAATATACTGCACATTAGGCATGACACTTTCGAGTTTCCGGTCAACAGCCTGCAGACTATTAAGTAAGATATTCAACCCGCATTTAAATAAGCAGGGTTAAGGTTTTCATATAATACTTATTATTTTCCAAATATTTCAACAATTTTGTTGGAGCCATATAGTCGTAATTGGCAATAATTGGGGTTTACGGTGTCGCTTCGGAATTTAAGCAATTTTATGGGCCATTGCAAACGTAGAATCCAAACATTTCGCGCGTTTAAAGCTAATCTCAATAAAATTAATGGCACGGCACACATATATCGTAAGAAAGTATTATTTTATAAATAATATTGTGACCTACCCATACAACACATTTTTCTTTTATGAATGGATCTCAAATAGTTAATAAACATATATCAGACATAAACTTTGTTTTATATATCAATGGCATTAAAAATATATAAGACGATTTACAAACAAAATCCATGTTTCATGTAATCTTTGAGAGGTTTCAGAACGAATGTTGAGATATCGTTGCGAGACGGAGCTTATCGTTAATTTAGAGTCTCCGATTAGAGTCCGCCAGCCGACATACGCTAACGAGCATTCGTTTTAAATTTATTTTTATTGTAACAGCAGTACGGTGCCGATGTTTTGTCTTCTACCGACGATTGTGCGAAGTTAATTGGATTGTCTGCTCTAAAATGCATAAATAAATGCCTACCCTTAATCATATCAATGTAGGTTGATCACACCATTCGTCATTGGTTTTATAAGTATCCAAGTCGGTTTATACATTAGTAAGAAATGTCTTTATTTAGCTATTACCATAAATGCTTGGATAACCAAGCATCACTCAACTTTTAAAGATCTTCTATGAGATGCTGATATACAGCGTTACAGATTCTAATGTATTACATTTGTATAGAAACATTGTATTTTCGTAAAAATTAATAATCTTGGAAAGTAAAATATTATCCAAATATCCAAACACGAATCTTCATGCAAGTCATTACTACCATTTACGAGACACTAATTCCATTCCATTTATCTCGTAGTTGAGCATTATTCGTTGAATTTGATTATAAGATAATATAATAGAAAATTATTTATATATAAAAAACTTTATATTCACCTTTGTTGTTGTGGATTGTAGAGGAGTTCCAGACGAAACAGCACATATTTCCACTTCATATCTATCGATGCCTGCTTCCCGATCCAGAGGCACTGCCGTCGATAAAATCCCTAATGATGAATCTATATCGAACAATCTATCCACTTGCTTATTATCACCAGTCACATTCACTATATAATATTCTAAGCCCGACTTATAATTGTTTGTCAAATTTAACACAGCCGTCCCTGCAGGTTCATTTTCAGCCACTGAAGCGGAACCCACATTCGTCCAGGTCAGACCCTCTAACTCTGTCCCTCCCATTATAACAGTTAGATAAGTTTCAGTACTCCTTTGTTCACTTAACACAGCTTCATCTGTAGCTTTTATAACCAGATTCCATCGAGCGTCTGATGTAGGCGGTGGGTACCGCAATACCAAAGCCCCATTACTTCGATGCAAATCGAACATATCATTTCCACCATGAATGAGTTTGTATGTAACAAGGCCATTCGTCCCTGAATCAAGGTCACGTGCTAGGACGTTCATGATAAATATGCCGCGACCAGCGCTTCTGCCTAATCTTTCCGAATTGATCACAGCAGCATTCATTGACACAAAAACGGGAGCATTATCATTTATATCTTCAACAATAACTGTTACCAGTTTCTCCGCTGAGAGTCTTGCAGAGGGTGGTTCAGCCCTGTCATAGGCGGCCACAGTTATACGGAAAGTGTCTATACTCTCTCTATCAATCGGTAATAATGTATGTATTACCCCAGTAACGTTATTAATGGCGAAATGGCGTCTATTATCTTTAGGATCTTGATGCGTGATTGAATAATAAACTTTACCATTTAAACCAGAATCCGGATCTTCTGCTGTAACGGTAACTATAGGAGTATGGGTTGGAATCCCTTCTCTTATTTGACGCACTATAGCAGTGTTTGTAAAAACTGGCGCATTGTCATTGGCATCGATTACGTTAACGGTAAACGAAATACTAGAAGACAAACTTGGACTACCATTATCTGTTGCTGTGATGTTTAATATATAAGAAGTGAGGTCTTCATAATCGAGGTGTTTATGCAAAAAGAGCTCGCCAGAGTAACTGTCGATAAAAAATGCTTCTTTTCGATTGCCCGATGTAATGGAGAATTGTACTTCGTTATTTATACCCAAATCGGCGTCGTTGGCAAAAAATTGTATTATTTTTTTGTTTACGGGTTCTGTTTCGAGTACAGACACTTTTAGTTCACTTTGCGTAAAAACTGGAGCGTTATCGTTTTCGTCCAAAACATCTACTTGTACCGTTGTTGTAGCTGATAGACTTACAGGTTGTCCAGAATCATGAGCTAATATCGTCAATTGATAACGGTCGGTAGTTTCCCGATCTAAATGTTTATTGATAAACAACTGTCCGGTCGCTTCATCCAACATAAACTTTCCAGAATCATCTCCTCCAATGAGCTTATAGTAAATGTCACCGTTAAGACCTTCATCTGCATCGGATGAATATACTCTCATTATTGAAGCACCTACTGCTGCTCCCTCAGAAACTTCCACAGTATATGGTGTACGAGTAAATACAGGTGCATTATCATTTACATCTGTTATATAAATTGTCACTCTAACGGAATCTGTTAGCTTCAGTTTGCCGTTGTCACTAACTGTTACAGTTAATGTTATATAATTTTGTCCACTATTCTGTGCCAAACTTTCTCTGTCAAATGATTTCAAAGTTTTAATAAATCCATTTCTGGAATCTATTCTAAAATCATTTTGTGCTATTGGTAACGTAAATGTTAATTCAGCATTACGCCCTATATCTTTATCAGTTGCTGTTAATTTCCCTACAAAAGTGTCAGGCGGTTCATTTTCTTTAATTTTGAAAACAAAAGTAGTATTCGTGAATTGGGGGCTATTATCATTTTCATCCAATACATGAATAACCACAGGTACCTGTGATGATCTTGGGGGATTTCCATGATCTGATGCTACTATCGTTAATGAATAGTAATCTCTTTCTTCTCTATCTAGAGGACTTTTAACATACAAGTATCCATCCGGAAATACTCCAAATTTGCTATCAGTGTTTCCTTCTGCAATAAAGTATGATATTCGGCCGTTAGAACCCTGATCAGCATCTGATGCAGATATAGCAAAAAATCTAGTATTAACTAAGGTAGATTCCAGTAAAGATGTTTCATAAGAAGTATGATCAAATACTGGTGTATGATCATTAACATCATTTATTATTGCAGCTATAGTATGCTTTGTCGCCAATGCTGGTCTGCCGTTATCTGTAGCAGTCACTTCAATAGATAACACTGTTCCAGGTTCACTTGTAATTGCTTTGTTCAAATATATAACTCCCGTAGTTTCAGATATCCGAAAACTGTTCTCTGAATTATAACTGAGTGTATATGACACAGTTCTATTTGAACCGGAATCACGATCTGTTGCTCTTGCAAAGTATACTTCTTGACCAACTGCCATGTTTTCAGGTATGTGTACTTCATCTTTATCTTCAATAAAAATAGGATAGTTATCATTGACATCTAAAACCGATATGTTTACAATTGTAAAACCAAATGCTAAGCCACTTTTTGCCATAACTTTTAAATGATATGTCATTTTATCTTCTCTATCAATATTTGAGTCTGTTGTTATTATTCCAGTTTTTTCGTCAATTTTGAAGACATGCTTGTAATCCCCTTCTAATATATAATAAGTTATACTGTCATTTGGTATTCTTGTTCTTATTTTACCAACAAATCGACCAATTTGTGCTCGTGATGTACCTTCATCTTCAATAATTTTAAAATTATAGCCATTATAACCCTCAAAGTCGATAGTTTTACGTTGAGATGTTTTTATTACTTCAACTATTGCATCGTCCACTGCACGTCTATTCCCTTTATCTTTGCAAGATATTCTTAGTGAATACAAAGCCTTCGCAGATTTACGAAAATCTTTTTGTAAAATTATGTTACCGGTCCAAGGTTCCACATCGAAATAACCGTCTCCGCCGCTTTCCAGCTTATATATTATTTTCGCATTATCTCCTTCATCTAAATCAATAGCTTTTACTTGGATAATTTTAGAACCAGGATTTAAATCTTCTGTTATATTGTGAATATATCTTTGAGGATAAAACATCGGGTCGTTGTCGTTAACGTCGAGAACTTTTAAGAAAATAGTTGCAGTTGAAGATTGCGGAGGAAATCCTTGGTCTTTAGCAATAACTTGTATTTCATATAAAGAAATTCTTTCCCTGTCCAATGCAGTTATAGTACTTAATTGTCCAGTTATGGGATCTAAAGTAAAAGTATTTGGATATTTCCTTTCAATACTAGATGATAAGTAGTAAGAAACAGAACCATTAGTACCTTGGTCATAATCAGATGCCGTCAAAATTAGTATTTCTTTTATAGGTTTGATATTTTCATGAAGGGTTGCATTTATTTGCGCTTGTGGGAATGTAGGTGCTTCGTCATTTTCGTCGAGTATTGTAATTTTTAGTCTTGTATACGCCCATTTCGGATTTGGTCCTCCATCTCTTGCAGACACGTTTAGTTCTACTGTTCCTTGAATCTCGCGATCCAAAATCGACTTTGTAGTTACAAGGCCAGTCAAATGATCAATAGTAAACCATTGTTGCTGATTCCCATCATAAAAATCATAGAAAATCTCGGCATTCACACCAGTGTCTTCATCTGTCGCTGTGATACCTGCCACATATGTTCCTGAAGGTGCAAGCTCACTTAAGACAGCAGAATATTCAGATTTTTCAAAAACTGGTTCATGGTCGTTTACATCGTTTACATGAATTACTAAAAATGAAGTGGATGTTCGCGGAGGTATTCCCCTATCAGTAGCAACAACGGTCAAGTTATATTTACTTATTTCTTCCCTGTCCAGTATACCGTTAACATGAACAATATAAACACTGCTTGAATTTTCTAATCGGAAATGATTAAGTTCGTTTCCTGTAACAATGTTTACGCTTGTCTTGCCATTCAGACCTGCATCTAAATCAGTTACTGTAATAGCTGCTACCAGTGATCCATTTTTAGCATTTTCATCAACTGTGGCAAAATTCGCCGTTGGAGGTACATAAGTAAAAGTAATAACCGGATCGTGATCATTGGCGTCAATTAAATTAACTGTTACATACGTTCTAGCATCTTGACGAGGTACTCCATGATCTTTAGCGATTACAGTTAAAACACATGTCATATTACAGGTTGTATTACTGCAGTATTTAGGACAGTTCAACTTTTTAGTAGTCGTGATAACTCCTGATTCTGGATCTACTGCAAATTGTTTTTCTGTATCTGTGACTTCATAAGTTATTTTGCTGTTATCACCTAAATCACTGTCAGTGGCTGTTACCTTGAGAACAGTTGTTCCAGGCGGAACGCTCTCATTCAGGGATACGGAGAAGTCACTTTGATCAAATATAGGAGGATTATCATTTACATCTAAAATACTAACATTCACTTGTAAGTACCCGTATTTTGGTGGACTACCACCATCACGTGCTGATATGTTTAATATATAAAAATCATTGGTTTCTCTATCTAACTTCCCAGTTGTTTCTAAATGTAAATATGATGTTTGACCACTAGGGTTCACTGTAACATTTAAACGAAATTTTCCTTCGTTGTCACCATCGACAATTCGGTAATCATTTGTTATTCCATTTTCTCCTAAATCCAAATCCGTTGCTGCATCTAAAAGTAACTTCGTACCAGCCGCTGCGCTTTCAGAAAAAGCAACCGCTATGCTAGGTTCAGGGAATTCTGGATAGTTATCATTCACGTCCATTACTCGTAAACGCACTTCGATCGGGTAAGTCGGTTGACTTGACAGGACAACAAATGCGTAACGATCAACACTCTCGCGATCGAGAACGACATTGGTCTTAATTTCTCCTGATACCGGATCGAGAGTAAACTCTTTGGGCGGTTCGTTGAAGCGATAAGTAAAACCTGGCTTTGTAGGAATTTTTCCAACCACAGTGCCAACAGGTTGGGCCTCCGGCACTCGAAGATCAACACCGGTGTCGACGGCGCGAGACTGCATCTGTTCGGCGGCGGCGCCAGCGCCCGCGCCGGTGAACAGCGCCAGCGCGACCAGCACCGCGTGCCACCGCCCCATCATAGTCATGATGCTGATAAGAACATTGCAGGGTCGGTCCCTCTTCTACAAAAGTTATCGTCCGTGTAAAGCACTCGCTGTGTCCCGTTCGCGCACACTCGCGCGCTCGCTCGCCTCAGGTATGCAACATGGCCGCGACGACCTGCGCGAGCACGAATATCTCACGGAGAGTGCGACCCGCCGTTGCGCCTACGCCGTCACATTCATTCGTAAACACACGTGACACTCACTATCACCAGTCAACTGCCCGTAACGTTTATGATACGATAACATAAAAACACAATAATCTTTGCCTATACTGGTCCACAACTATTGTAACACGATTTCAAAACACTTTTCTGTTAAGTTTTTGTCACTTTGACATTTAAGTCGCGAATGTGATGCGGCATGCGGGCAGCGTCGCGGTCGACACGGCACTAGCAGGCGGAGGCTTTCACGACGCCCCGCGACCCTCCCTGCGTCGCACCGCTCCTCCCCGCAGCTTTTAAAGCTCCGACCGTAGCTGCGGGATGATGATGCCAAGATAATGGCCGCCTAAAGATTCTGCTATTTATTGTTCAATACTAGTCACTCACCATTCCGAGAAGATAATAGTGAACGCAGGTAAACTTTTACGTTTTGTTTTCTTACTTATGCTAAATGAAACAGTATGATAGTAATTCGTTTTATTAATCCTAAATATTTGAAATACCTTTTCATGCGTAGGTAGTGACTTCCTATTAAACTTTTTCATAAACTATAAAATACTTGATAGTTATTTTCTGTTACATTCAAAGATATTTTTGCATTGTTACTATTAGTACAAAAGAGTTTATTTAAACACTTATTTAAAATAAACTTTTTAAGTTAGGAATGAATTAATATTATTCCTGCTAAGTCTATAGTATTTAGAACTACATCTACCTACATATTACTGTGATCTAATAAGGGACGGAATTGACAAAAATCTGAATGTATTCAGTCCTCAAGCCCTCAGGCTTATCTTAATTATAAAAATAAGTGTTAAATTAATATTATAAATGTCACATAAATCCGTTATTGAAAATAAGTGAAAAATATCGAAAAGCATTGATGTTACTCAAAATTATTTTGATTCTTTTCTCAATTAAATTATTTGACGCTTTAGCTAATTGATTAAGTAACTGGTTAGTACACCAATTTTGAAGGCAAACTTTGAAGAGTTTAGGCGTCATGCATTTTTTTAGGAATACCAATGGAATTCACGAATGCGTTTTCATTTTTATTAAACACTAATAATCGGCCAGTAGCGACACACATTACAAGTGAAACTCTTACGAAGTCATAATCGTACACTTAACCCTTCAAATTTTAAAAGTTCTGCTTCATCATACCTGTTTCTACCTTAAATAATAACAGTGTTAAACGCTGCTGAGTACTATTTAAAGGGAATAAATAAGACTACTTCCGATCTAGAGTTCACTTAGTCCTCAGGTGTAGCAAAATATGTATGACCGACTTTAGGTAGGAATCTTTTCATAGAAGAGGATAATTATATATTAGCCGTAGTCTAATAACAGAAGGGCTACTTACTCGTTTTCTATTTCTGTATTATAAAAAAGTCACTGCTAGACATAGGCCTTCAGTAAAAAGTTAGGTTTGACACACTTTGATCTACGTGGTTGTTTGTGAGCACAGTAATCGTTAGAAAACTTTGGGAAACCTTATTGCTAACAAATAAGGTATAAGGCCTTTTTAGACTCTACGAAATCGTTACAAGAATGAAATAATCTTATTCGAAGTAAGCACTGATCGGCTATTAGTATGTATATTACATAGTATGTGGCAAATTTTGGTCATAGATACCTATAAAAAAACCTATGTGAAACAGACGTTCAGCATGCAGCCGACTAGAAAGACGGCACTCTTGAAAACAATTATAATCATCTCATAAGTAAGTCAGCGACATCAACCTCTCGGAAGAACGCAAGAACTTCTTTATATTATAATTCTTCTTCGTCGACGTTATATTTCTTCTTGACGATACAGAGGTAAGGTGAGACACTGAGAATATGAAAAAAGTTTGATAGTAGTTGTGCGAGTTGTACGATATTTCGCGAAATGTAAAAATCTTTAGGAACACTATAGGTAATAAATGATTATCATTTTAATTATTTGATCGTATTCGCATGTTATTTCATTTACAATATGTTTTTATTCACTCCGTTGGGATAGTTATTCTTTATATTGGTTTGATTTTGCATATTATCATAATTTTGTACAACTCAAATTTTGTCGACTATATAGTTTATATAATTTCGTTTGTAATCGTGGTTATCATGGGACATAAAAATGTTAAATCAATATTCCTTCTAAACCATTCGTAAGCAATTAAAAACACAGGCCTGTGTAGGAATGAAAATATTATTTTACGTACATAAAACTGTGTTTAATTGAAAATTAAATAATGCCTGCATGTCTACGACATAAAATCGTACTATACGGCTATTGACGGTACTGGCAACTGAAATACACATATTCCAATCTCAAATATGGCTAAAGTTTAGCCATATTTGAAAAGGGGATATGTGTAGTTCAACTGCAGTGTTCCATCAATATCCGATGAAATACATGACTCTCTTTTAAACATAAACGCGTTCTACACTCATAGCCCCACAGTGGGATTTTCTTCTGTGTCGTGGATGCCATGGACACACAAAGACGAATATACAAACACCCAGACCCAGAACAGAAATCTAAACTCATCATTCACATTTCCTTCTGGCCGGGGATCGAACCCGGAACCCATTGCGTGTCAGACCAGTATGATGACCGCTTTACCACGCGGGTCGTCAGTAGCGTTTTAATCGCAATGAGCACATAAAACCTTTTGCGTGATGTCTTAATACTTCTTTTAATTACCTAATGTAAAGTTGCAAATGACCATGCAGTTCACCTGAAGGCAAAGGGAAATTGCCGCACATGGAAATCTATAATCATTTTCATATAGAACAGTAACTCTATATGAAGTCAATCACAGATGCGTTGCTACTTTTGAAGACAAGAAGAACTAGTTTAGTTCGATAGGTGAGGTACCCCACTTATTTCTAGCGTCAAGCAGTTGAAGAAGCGGTGGAAGGTTGTAGTGCCGGTTCACTTGCATTTGAAGCGATTATCCTAATCCTCAAGAGTAGCAATGCATCTGTGATCGACTCCAGATAGAACACCTGTTCTATATGAAGTTGCTTACAGATTTCCATAGGCGGCAGTCATCACTTACCATCAGGCGGACTGTACACTCGTTTGCTGCTTCAGTCTGATAAAAAAGTCTAAGATGATTACCTTTTATGTACGTGAACAACATCTCTCCCTCCGAAAAGCAGAATTGCTCTAGACATAGGTATGGTACCTCACTGTTGAATCATACTCATTTTATCACTTCTAAAAATATCATCTATATGTACGATTAAATTACACCTTACAATTGTGTTTGCTGTTTCGTTTCGTGGAAAATCGTTTCGATATATAATAAGGACGTATTGTATTGTACACCTTTTACTAGTGTGAAGTAGTTCTTGCATTTCAGTGGAAGGGTGTGGTTGCCGGCACACTTATATAGAAGCGACCATCTTAGTGCTCCGGAGAAAAAAATCACTGACAACGACCTGTCAGACGTAGGAGTGATTCTAAAAAAGATAAGAACATTCAATCTAAATAAATGCTGATGGCTCACCATTACTTAAGAATATACAGGGAGGCACGTAGAACATGGGATTTGTGTTGCTGCATGTCGTCGTCGTCGTAACAAGTGTTGTGGTGGATTTATACGCTCACCTAAATGGAGCCTGTCGTGGCAAAGTGCTGAGAAGATTCCGGTTGCGTTCCTTTAGAGATCCGGAGTCAACTTCGCAGCACTGAGTATGGCCACCGTGGGTTTTAGTTGTAAAATAAGGGACTTATTTCAGGCGAGTGTCCAGTATTCCTTTTCCATTGTAAATATAAAAAAAATATGATATTATTTTATTCAGAGAGTAATCAATTAAACTATAAATACCTACTCCAATACCTGATCGTATGGCAAAATATGTAAGTGATTTTTGTAAAAATGAATGAAGCGCTTGAAAACATAACTCTCTCGCGTTACGGTGTTATAAGTAAGGGAATATTTAGTAAAATTTGAATTACATTTTTTTCTAGAAATTATTGATATTTTCTTATATTTTTATAATTGTTAATCTGTGAAGGTGATGAATATATTATATGTAAAATATATTCGAAAAATTAGCCATATTTACCTTACCATATTTTCATTTTCAAGTGTGTAAATAGCCGCGCCATCTGTCGGCTGGCTCTGTCATTACTTAAACTTTAGGGTGCACCAGGTACAACATTCTTGTTCGTACTTTATTCTTTAGAGAGCCAAAGCTCCAGTGAATTATTATTACTATTTACCGACAGATGGCTCTAGTTGAAATCAGGTTAGGTTCAGTTTAACTCATGTTAAATATAGCGTTCATTACTATTTTTGGTTAAAATTACTCAGGACAAACAGGTTTATCAGACTGTACTGTAATACCGGGATTTTTAATTTTCTTACCATTATAATATGCAACATCTACCTACTGTTTCAAGCACGATAGTTACATAAGTGCGTTTCTTGTAAAGTTATTCATATTTTAAAGCTCTTCATATTATCGGGGCGATAATATGGGAAAAATATTTCGGATTAGTATATTCTAAATACATTACTTTACTTTTAAAACTACTTAATATTAACGCAAAATTCTTCTATATTTAATGTAACAAGTTGCTTGTCAGTAGAATGTCTAATATACCAAATTTGGCTATAGTCTTGCTTCGTGAGACCTTTTAGGCCAGTTAAAAATAGCCTTGTATCCATACTTACTACATTTTCATACACTTGTTGCATGACAGCTTTGACGTCACCTCCCCCTAGAACATGCGCACTGCTTCCGCCTGCAGGGGGAACCGCGCCCCCTAGGGGGCGACTGACGTAAGAACTACGTTCATGAATGGAACGGGTCCTAGCGCGACTGAATTGATGCTACATCCACATCTACGTATTACATAATTAGCTATTTACATTAAAATAGGTTCGAAATATAGACAACGTCTCAACGGCATATATTTATAACGTCAGCTCAAAACGTGTTCGGTCCAATAATTATAGCAATCTACAGAAAAAAAAATAGAAACTGATTTAAGAATCGTATATCGATTAGGAATAATTAAGTTTTCGAAAAAATTTAATTCATGAAATATTAGTAAACTTAGTAACTACACAAGCTGTGCCTAGCGGTTTAACGTAATGTTATATAGCCTACAGTTTTCCTTAATAAATGGACAATCAACACAAAAATATATTTTTCCATTTGAACCTGTTCCTGTTCCTGTGATAAGTGCGTTCAGTCAAACAAAGAAACTTTTCAGCTTTATAATATTAGCATTGATGTAGTATGCTAATATTATAAAGCTGACAAAAATATTACTGACATATTAATAATTACTCTTGTTGTATATATAATCTTAACTAATTTCGAAATGTCAATTATAATTGCTTGTATTGGCAAAAGTGTTAAAACCAATTGTACTGTAAACTAAATATAATGAGAATTACATAACGTTCAATAATAGTCATTCATGAATCCAAACATGTTTCGGATAGCCGACTTATAAGAGTAAGTAGGTACATACGTTCATCCCTGTTCACCGCCAATGAAATGGTCCAGCTATTTATAGCAGAAGCTACCACCTACGCCTCAATAACGTTCAGAAGCTTCTCCGAACAAAGGAATGAGAGATTTCAGTTTGCTCTAGAATTTCAGGGTGCCTTTTGTTGTAAAATCGCCAATATCGAAAACATAATATAACGATTATTCAATTCTCCTTCAATTTCGTAGTCGAAAATAACTATAATGGAAACCTCATTTCAACAATAATGCTTGTAATAAGTCTCCCAAAATAGAATGATTTTATTCGTTCGACTGACGTGTTTGACAAGTTAAAAATAACGTAATTATACCGTATTGGAAATTCTAAACACTATGAAAAAAAACTTATGTTGGTAGTTGGAAAACTGTTCAAATTTATTTTTAATTTTTAAAACAGAGCTGTATCTGTAGCTATTCTCTTCAAGATTTGTGAATGATAATGCTATGGAACTTCATTGGTTTCTACCACCGGTCAAAATTTCTCCATGATCTCTTCATTTGTACTTATACGGTATTGTAGCAATTTATAAAAGCTATATGATGAAAGGTACTAATAAAGAAATTGATTTAAGGAACATTTACTTTTCCTTTAAACGTTAAATTTAACAACGTTAACTAAGACTTTAACAATGTTCTTAGATTTCTTATAAATTATACATATTACTTCATATATGTAGGTAAAATAGAGCTCTACTAAAGTGCTTAAAATCCATGTTATAAGTGTGTTATTGCAAATAAAAAAATCGCTATTGAATTCAATTTAAGTTTAAACTCTAGCAAAATAGACAGCAATATCATAACAAAAAGACTTGTCCATACATATTTAATTGAAGGCCTCAACCATCAATCTTGTACGAATATACCGAACTTTGAATGAAAAAAGTTACCTTTTATATTACGCAAGTACAATGCTAGCGGAAAATTACAAGCGAATTACTAAATGCCGTTACCGAGAAACATATTTATTTACAGAGTTAATTAATTACCAACGTTAGGATTCTTAGAACTTATTACACACTTTCAGTGAGCTACTAGCAAAATTTCGATATAGTATAGCTATAGAATGAATGCTGAATACTTCATTGCTAATTACATTAGGTCCGTAATGTGTTGAAGCTTACGTAAGTTCCTTGAAAGGTTTAATTATTCATGAAACATATTGTTATATAACGTGTATTTCTTAGAACCAATGAACGTGCACATTACGGTCGGTGTGTCTTCGGTCTTATCTGGGGCTGAGTATAAATTGAAGAGTAGAAGTGGCGCTTTTTAGTGGCATTGAGTGGTATACTCCTTCAATATTCAAAAAATACATAGATACGAACAAATACTAACTCAAACACTAAACGCTTTCTACACTCATAGACCACTGTAGGATTTTCTCGTGCCGTGGGTGCCATGGATACACAAAGACGAATATACAAACACACAGACCCAAACTGAAATCTAAACTCATCATTCACATTTCTGTCTGGCCGGGGATCGAACCCGGGACCCACTGAGTGTCAGACCGGTATGGCGACCGCTCCGCCACGCGGGTTGTCGATTGGTTAAAAACCAATAACGATTACATATTATCATGCTATGTAAGAGCCATCGCAATTTTTTTAACAAAATGTAAATTTGATTCAATTGATTGATTCCTTGTAAAAAAAAATAGTAAATTATTAGATTCAATAATTGAATACGTACAGAAGCAAAGGAACAGTGTGTCCACAGCCATGGAGTATACGTTGAAGAAGACTGTACATATAAGGTACGTAGCGATGCCCAATATGACGGCCGGTACGTAGTTGTTGTGCAGTCTTTGCTCGTTGGTTATTTCATAAAAATAGTTCCACTTCAGAATGTAATACACAGCGAAGCCTACTCCGACGGATATTAAAAGCTTCGATAAGAAGAAGATGAAATCTGCAACCTGTAACAATTTTGGTATGATAGTATGAACAATTTTACCGGGTAGTCCGTGACCAATCCTCAGAACTACATTAGGTTTGGACGCTGATGTTACAATGATGGAACTACTTAAAATAATTTCAGAGAATAAGAGAATACATAATGCTTTGGTTAACGCAAGTTCTAATCCTGAACTTCAATTAATTATACACTTTTTTCAAAGCAGGCATATCATCATTATGTAAGTTTTCAATTAAAGAATAAAACACCAGAAGATACCTAAATTGCAAATGATTCGCCGACTTGCGAAAATTTGCAACTTCAAGCATATTTCAAAGTCAAACTGACTGCGAATGAAGACTGAAAATGTTTTAATGTGGGTTTAAAACTGCAACATCATAATACTAAATGTCACAATTCATTTCTAAATGATTGCATAAGTTATATAGTTACGATGACGTTCGATTAAAGTTAGATATGATACTATGTTCAAAGTTACCTTATCCAACACCACTACCCTGATGATGTTTCTCATGAGCAACGAAAACGCATCACTCGCGCTTCTACAGAAGTTTTTACCGTGGATAGCACACATTATGTACGCGTTCTTATTGATGAATTTTAAGAAGCTTTCCAGACACCAGAAGAAACATTTGCAGCAACACATGATACACCGCGTGAACGGATTGTCGAATTTCTTCACCTTGTGGTCTATGTATTCTAAAATTACTCGAATCACTCTCACTATGGCAATGATAAGAGCACCGAAAGCCACAGTACCAAGGTGATATCTGAAATATAAACATAAGTACTTTTATATACATTTTTAAAGTAATTTGTCACAAGTGACTCATAAAAGTAGTAATGTGCGTCATTACTCGACTACATAGTGCACTTTCGTAATGTGACAGTATCACTAGTAAACAATATTAACATGTAGAAGAAAGTAAAAGTAAAGAACCATTACCTATGTCGTTGTTCACCTTTAAACACGGTGTGTCATAACGTGACATCCCGTATGCTTAAATTATGAAATTACATGTTACTGTAGTACATACGTACAGTGACGTTATACTGCTATAAACCGTAAGATACTAGATTATCCACTATCCACAAGCCGGGCCTATGCCCTAGGCGGCAGGTGCAGAGGACGGCAAGTTCAAACCTTGCAAACGAATGCGCAACTTATCATCATCATCATCCCTCATCATTTATTTAACTTTAACCATTGGGACGCCTAGTCGGTAGGAAATGGAACTCTTGACAAGTACCTATATGTTTTAATGACCACCAATCAGTGGCGTAGCGTGGGCTTACGCCGCCCGGGGCGGAAATTGAACTCGCTACACATCATACAAATTTTGACGATCGAAAAAAAAAACGACAATATGTAACTTGACAACTAAATGCAAAACAAAAAACGACAATATCTAACTTGATGACAAAACAAGGTTGCCAAATCTGTTTT
>DWNE01001579.1:0-21532 GCA_018249875.1 Cecropterus toxeus | reverse complement strand
CAATTGCAACAATATTGTCTTATTGCTTCAATACTTCTTTCTGTGGTGTTGATTGCATGTTCGATTCTACGTCACTCGGAACGTGTTCCATATTCCCGCCAGGGTCTTCGTAATTAACGGGCAGTTCAGTGTCCATTGTCATGCTTATCTTTAGAAGGGGGTCCAGAGTCCATTTCAAAGCCAGGGTCATCAGTAGAAGAGAGTGCAGGGTCCATTTTCAATCCAGGTTGTCAAAATTTCACACAATAGCGAAATAAAAACACTCATACGAAAAATTCACGATACGCGATGCGATCAAGATCAACAAGAAAACTCGAATGAGCGAGTGAGTAACGAGTGACAGTATTGCCAATACGCGACAGACAAGTAACAAAGTGTCAGAATGAACTATTATTCGTCAAATAACAATTATTTGCGATTTTCTTGGCTTAAAAGCAAGTAACCAACCCAAAAAAAATAACAAAACTTTCCTCACACGATTTTTTACTCAAAAAACAACTTTTTTTTACTACATTTTGATGGCGAAGTTGTATTTGAAAGTAAACTATACGAATATTATTGAGAAAATATTTGATGATTTTTGCTTTTAACCACATTGACGGACGCCCATGGCCAAAAATGGGCATATCCCTTTTTGACACTTAGCACCAATTTGATATGATAAGGCAGACTTAAACAAGTATTACTTAACGTGTTCATGCTAATGCTTTCGTTATCTACTTACTAGATCATTCTGCTTATAATTATATTCTGTGTTGATTGTTTAATATAAAAAGACGATGCTTTACAAATGCAGCAAACTGCAGTTTTAACTTCTAACGATTCGTAAACCCTGACTAATAAAAATTCCCACTCTTCCTAGTTCGTGTAAGCATTTAAAATCAAAACATATTCACTCTGAATAAATTAAAATGAATTTAGTGTGGCTAGGGTCGCCTAATCGATTGCATGGTGGTTCGTGGTTTTCATGGCGAAGTATCAAACCGGTCCATTATAAAATAGAAAGCAAAAATTACCTCCAAGTCACGCGATCGCCTCACGCCATCTGTTGACTGCGCACGTAAACTTCGATATTATCTTTGCTCATAAATTATGAAACCATAATTGAAGTCGTGTTTGTTGTGTCTTTTGCTTGTCAGTAGCGATTATGTTTACTTTCAACTTTAGCTAATTGAAAATTTCGAATACAAGTAATTCTCATAAATTGGATATTTTATTTAAAACAGTCGTTGTATAGAATAAAAATCGTTAATTATATTACTTGACAACATGTTCTACAACATTAGGGTGGATTTTAACCATACGTTAAATAAGTATAACGAGAGCAGGCAAATTTACATAAATGTATTTTAGGGATTAGGTTTATGTCGTAATGGAAAACTAAGAAATGTAATCCCGGACATGGAGATCAGCGTCTTCCTGCGAAACCTTAACACTATGGCTTTAACTCCCACATATTATGGCATAAATCCCCATTAGGATATGTCCTTGTCCAGCACCTATGGATTTAAATAAGCTGATTGATGGAAGGGTGTGGTAAGGGAGACATACGTATTTGGGGCGTTCCAACTCAGTCCTCAGAAGTAGCAACGCATCTGTGGACAGATGTCAATGTGCAGTAGTGGCCACTTACCTTGGTGGAATGCATGCTCGTTTGTTATTTCCATAATATAAAAATAAAATATAAATACGTTGACAACAAGAATAAGAAGAATGAGTTTGTATTAAACAACTTATTTTCATACATCTATATCCATGTGGCGTACGTGAATGAATATTACTTAGTATGTAAATTGTAAGCCGACCCACAAATAAACATCTCCACAAATGAAGGGACAAATTGCAGTCCATTAGGCGATCGCCCGGACATTACTCATGTTAAAATGTTTGTTTATCATTCTAGCTCGCGTACTCTGACTGAGGATTAACATTACCACACAACGAGCTTATATTTCTTAGTCATTTGTACCCCTCGGTTCCACAAGAGGGTTAGAACGACTTAGAAACTTTCGCCAGCTACTAAACCTTATGAGGTTCTCTTTCGGTTGCGAATAACTTACAATATTTGTGAAGCACCTAAATAAAGGATTTATATGAAGGTGATGATAACGTTTGCTAATGAAAGATATGAAAAATTTGGCACATATTGCGAACGTGTGCTCTAGATACATACGTATCAGATGGTTTGTGTATTGTTGGTTAAGTTAAGCAATTATATTGTTGGTTAGTGTAGACAATGCAAAATGCAGAGGAAACGCTTACTCTATTTCTATACATAATACATACATTTTGCGGTTAAACCAAGTCCGCGTAATACAAATTTTCTGCAGTATTTTCTTTCTTAGAGTTTGAAAGGCAGTCTGAGTGAGTTTCCTTTACGAGTAATGCGGTGGCAACTTCATATTCATTTGTACAGAGATGCAAATGAGCGACGGCTCGCTCGTGACGCCCGCTTGTACATTTGCTTATTAAACTTTTTACTTTCTGTGTTTTCTTGTTACAAAACTAATAAATAAGCCTTTTTAAGATTATGATTATTTCATACATCCGATGGTTATGGTCTTAAGATAATGAAAAACACATTGTAAACGAAAATTGTTAAATAAATAATTGTGATTATTAGTCAAAATATTATTCGGGATTCCAAGGGGAATCCGTTAACACATGGCAATGAAAAAAACAATACGCATCTGTGTACATAGTTCAAGTTTTTTTTTATATAACATTAAAGAAAGGAAACAAGCATGCAAGCCACTCAACGTTAAGTGGTCATTGCCACCATCGCCATCTGCTAACAACTATTGACTTTGTTACATCGATACATATTGATAGGCAAAAGAAGCGCATGTCGCCTTCCGACCAGGTGGACCGACGTCATGAAGAAGAAAGCGGAGAACCGTTGGATTCAGAAGGCACTAGACCTCGAATAGTTGATGGATTGATGAATAGATGGATATTGATAGAAGATAAAAAAAAACACGCTTTCTAAACTCATAGCCCCACACTAGGATCTCCTGTGTCGTGGGTGCCATGGACACACAAACACCCAGACCCAGAACAGAAATCAAAACTCATCATTCATATTTCTGTCTGGCCGGGAATCGAACCCGGGATCCACTGCGCGTTAGATCGGTATGGTGACCGCTCGACCACGCGGGTCAAAGATAGGTTTTATCTGATACAGACCACAAATGCGTCGACACTGCGATCGTAGATAATTGCTGTAACTTTAATATCATATGTAGGGTTTATTGTAAACGTTTTAACTCGTATTATAGCGTTTATGTAGTGCAGTTTATTTTCGAAATGCGCCTTTATAATAAATAATTATAATAGCAGCGCTAGTACAAAAATGTCGCATTGACAGTCGTATTCATATTTCAGTCACATAGCGCGACCTTTGGCACTATACCAAAACCAAAGAGTACTCATAATATTCTCTTAACATTTTTTCGCCTTTTCATAAATCGAACTGAATAAGAACATAATAAGACTGACATAACATGTTATGATTATCTTTTTCCTGAATTCAATTATTATTTATGTTAAATGTTTATTGTTCTTTTATTAAAGTAAACAATCTACATGTTAAACAATTTCTATAATAACAACGTATTAATATGAATTAATAATATTATAAATATGGATTAATAACATGAATGAAATTCATAGAAATCCTTGTGGTTCCATTCAGAAGGCACCGCAGCTATAACCATTTTTAAAAAAGTATATCTAAATTATTCAAGTTCTGTCTGTTTTTTTTACCTGAGGTTGGGTTTAATCTAGCGGTTGATATGTAAACGCAAACGTATATATAAATGTAAACGTAAACGTCAACGTCACGACGTCGTTGACGTTGTCGTCGTAGGTACGGAACCATTTGTGCGCGAGTCCTGCTCGCACTTGGCTATTTTTGTTCAGGTTATGGTACATACCAATATATAATGCTATTTTTATTTATTTTACCATTTATTGTATTAAATATGTAAAATTGTGCAATAATGCATTTTCTATAATATTACTTAGCATTTGCGCAATTTTACATAATATTTGAAGCTTGTAGTGCATAGTCCATGATACCGATCGGTCAGCGGCAGGACGCGCCATTTTGAAATTTATATCCATCAGTCACGAGATGTTAATCGAAATTAGAATTAAAATAATAAATAACGTTATTTTTTCCTTACTTTAGTTTGCAGGCGCCAAAACTTATATAGTCTATGTCACTGACAACTTCGACTAGTCCAGTGGACTAGTCATTCGTTTGTCATTCGTCATTTGTCATTCGTTACAATCCGTCAAGCCGTTTGGACTGTATAGTGTGCTAAAATAAATATACATACACAGATATATACATACATATCTGCATACGTACATAATACATATATGCATAATAAGCAACGGATTATGAAGTGACGGCTTAAGGATAAAGTAATCCATATAACTGTTGATCCACGCAATCTAGCTAAGCTGCTAATGTCAATTGGTTCACCGTCATAATGCAGACTGAATAAACATTGACTTAACTACCTAGTCAATAAGTCAATAACTAGAGGTATACAAAAATAGTGTATGCATAGGCAAGAACATATACCTTTAATAATTCATTGAAACATACAAAATAAAACATTGATTTAATAATAATAATTAGTACACTGTTGTTTTGGAATGAAACAAAATGCCTTTTTTTGCATAGACCTACGGGGCTCTTAAAAATTGTCAGTTAACAAACGATTATGGAGCCTGGTAATATGGTCACTGACGCCTGAAGATGTTGTCATTGAGAAGCTAATCACCCTTACCACGCCTTGCAAACGTAAACACAGTAGCATATTTATACTTTGTGTGTAGCATATTTATACTTTGATGGCCACGTAGCATCGTAGCTTTTCGTAGCAGGTCTACGAACACAGAAGACAGGAGTGTATTTTCGAAAATACAGTATGTTTTTTTGTGATTTTTTATAAATACGGAAGTAGAAAATGAGCATCCAGTCCACCTGGTGCTAAGTTGCCACTTCTAGGGTTGGACATCTGTAACGAATCCCAGATAAGACCAGCCTTTTTTTTATAAATACGAAGTAGCAAGCGAGCAAGCAGTTCACCTTATGGTAAATGGTTACTGCCGTCCATGGATATTTGTAAGCAACTTCATACAGAACAGGGTTTCTATATGAAGTTTATCACAGATGCGTTGCTACTCCCGAGGACTGAGATGGTCGCCTCATATAAAAGTGAGCCGGCAACCACACCCTTCCACCTCACGCAAGAACTGCTTCACGCTAGAAATAGGTGTGGCGGTCTAACTGCATTGGTTCTACCGCCTGTCTTATCTGAGTTTAGCCATAGATGCGTTGCTACCCCTGAAGCATAAGGTGGAAATGAAATGAAATGAAATGTCTTTATTTTGCATAGGCCTACGGAGGCACTTACAGATTGTCAGTTACAATATTTTTTTTCTTACACTACCACCGGATCGGAACACCTCGGATAAGTATATCTCCCTTACCACACCCATCAAACCAGAATACAGCAGCGTTAGACGTGGCTGTCATTAGGCAGAAATAGGCACGCCGATAGCGTTTCCGGAGTTGAACCACGAAGACAACCAGGTGTAAGGTAAAGTGTTGGCTATTTCCATTATGTATTGTAAGTCATAAATATATGTACATCAGTGCCCTTAGTACGAGATTGTCTCAATTCCTCAAAATAAACATTGTTTACGTTTGAGAACATACATTGCAATTTCTACTGAACGTTCGTTACGTTACGTTCACGTTTACGTTTCAGTCATTGCAATTCTTTG
This sequence comes from Cecropterus toxeus, assembly GCA_018249875.1. NCBI lineage: Eukaryota > Metazoa > Arthropoda > Insecta > Lepidoptera > Hesperiidae > Cecropterus > Cecropterus toxeus. The sequence continues at coordinate 15,727 of DWNE01001579.1, read as the reverse complement.
CTTAGAAGGGAGGCTTGATGAAAAGTTTACAAGTAAATGAGTTCGATGCTGGTGATTTCCAGAGTATTCTGGCAATGTTTCCCTTAAAAATAACGTTTTAATTTTCAGAAATTGTCCTCCTTGTTTTCTTTTTATTTTGTGTAACTTAAGCATGCATGTGTAGCTTAAGAAATAATGGAGCTGTAATGTACATTGTACCAGACACTTCTAAATAAATAAGATTGAAAAAAATTCTGCTAATATTAAAAAAACAATAATGTATTGTATATGTTTGAAGAACCAAAAATAAAATGTAATTTTTGAAGTTACCACTCACGACTTAAGATCTTCTAACCAATTTGAAATAATAAATACGTAACATCATAATAAGAATGTTTGTTGGAGTCGCAAATACACCTCGGCGACTATGTAATAAGTTCGAACGTATCATTTGCCGTATACCCGCAATATGTTTATGCACATATTCCGCGAAATTGGTTAGTGGTTATCAGTTACATCAGCGAACAGTTTGTCTACATTTGGCGCCGTGTAACTCTCTGCCAATGGAGGCAAATGCGTACCTATCGTAATAAAGAACGACTATGAGTCAGTTCGGAGCTTTACTGTGCATAGCATTAAATGTTTATGATTTTAGGACGCTATTTGTCGAGGGAATTCTCGTGATAAATACCTTGGTGTTTTTGTTTCTTTCTACAAGTAAGCTTTTTCCTGCATTGTTTGTATTATTTATTCTATTTAGTATTTATTTTTCTTTAAGGTACTTAAAGGGTAAAAACGGAACTCTATTACTAATACTCCGCTGTCCGTCTGTCCGTTTGTCTGTCCGCTATAACAAATACTAAAAACTGAATAAAATAAATATTCAAGGTTTTTATAAATAATATAACGGATCTCTTCGCGAGTCGGACTCGCACTTAGCCAGGTTTTTTCTTATACATATATAAGTGATGCGGATTTATACTTAGCTTTAAATAACTTAATAATACATACTTATTTTGTTCCACCCTCTTGTACACATATATTATGATAACTTTATAACAGTATTATTTTAATAATTTTATATTACACAACAGACGTTTTGTAATAACGATAAACAACTTATTACAAAAAATGTTAATCCTTAATTATCCTTACTCAACTAAGATTACACGACAGAAACAATATAGCGAGTGTAGCAAAGTCTTTTGTAGCATGAAATTAATGCTATTGTTCTTGTCGGGAACAGTGGGTGTTTACTCAGTCAGTGGAACCGAGGTTTGACCGCTCGGCACACAGCGGTGTCCTGAACAAAGAGGGGCTAAGGGTATAGAGTCATAATTTGGAACGAAGTCAGTTGAAATTGCTCGGGTCGATTTTAGTGACCTACATGAAGGATGTTTGTGGTACAAATTTACATTTAGTACGAGATTCATAGCTCGTAACTCGTTTAAGTGAATTTGTTTTTTTTTTTACATTTTTTCGGCAATGTTTTACTGATATATTGATTTATACTGATTAGGCATTGCTTCGTAAATTTCGTAATTTGATTTTGATATAAATACTCTATATTTTTTATTAATCGGGAATTAAATAAGGAAAAAATATAACTTTTTCTTTCAGGCTTTGTAATTGATTAGACCTAAGAATATAATAAAAAGAAAGTGTTCGTTCGGTAGCATTCGGTTGATTTTGGTAATTTACTTACCTACGGTATTGATTTACTGTATTCTTCATGTTGTACAACTTATTCTGGTCAATTAATATAATAACACAATTTGTTTGCTCAGTTATTTATTAATTTGCTTTAAAAGTACTGTGAATCCACTTGTGTTTTCATATGAAATAATGGAAAATTATTGTTGTTATTGTACAGCCAAATTTTTATATATACACGTATATACATAAGGGAAAATTTTTCTTAAATATTTGTCTAATTTAATATTGGCTTAGGGAGGACTTGAGTCATCTTCTACAGTGCCCTAAGTACAAATATATTATTTTTCTCAAAACGTTCACCGTCTACGTTTTCACCTACATATTCTAATATACATTACACATTTCCGTTTTCCGTATCAGCCATTCCTTGAAATATATGGACGTAACCGATGATTATTCTGATAGAACGTAATAAACTCAATACTAAAGGCATGTGTTCTATTATAAAAAATCAATAGCACTGATCGTGCAGGTGTTTTTCAAGCGTGGCCTATAGAGAAGTCAGACAATTAGTTTTCCATTAGCTGTCGGCGCCGGAAACACACGAGCAATTATCTCGCCGGGTAATGAAGTGGTCGCATGCGTTCGTTATTAATGGTGCTGTCTATTTGTGCTGCGTTTTGTTTCTTCGAGACGGGCGATTGATGGAACGGTTTCTTTTTTCACTTCATAGAGATGGGGTATTTGTTTTCTTGGTTTGAAGTTGTTGTTTCTTTTGCGCGATTTGTGCTTTGAAGGACACGTTAAGGGCTCAGTCCTATTGCATAATAGTCGTTAAACTTTGTCGAAGGTCTTATAGGGTGTAAATAATCTACATAGATTAAATTTCTGCCCCTCTCTCGATTTATTTGCATTAAAGCAGCATGGAGGAGTAGACGAGGCCTTTCCTAGTACTTGGCAAAAGGAGGTTTTAGGTGAAATAATGTTATTAAATCTTTACTACATATATCATCTTGAATTGCCAATTGATATTGATTTGGGTGTGATCAGAGAAACCTTCTTATTTGAGGCATTCCAACTTAGCCTCTAGAATAAAAGAGAATCTGTTTCATCCCTCAAGTATGATTTTAATCTTATCTGGGGTTCATCTCAGATGTCCGTGAGCAGCACTTACCACTTACCACTTACCACTTACCATCTTACCACTTACCATCAGGTGCACTGCTCACTCATTTGCTGCTTCCATCATTTTAATAATTCCAAGAGATAATGGTATTAAATACCATTCGTGTCATTTTCATTAATTTGTGATAATGTATTTGTTAAATTTAATTTAAGGTATGAAGATAATATACTAATATTATATTTGTACAGATTTTCTGAATAAGCCATACTTTAAATTGGATTGGATAATGCACTTATATTGGAAACAAAACTAGATTGGCGCTGAAATAAAGTCTAGCCGGAGCGTTCAGCAAAAATAACTGGAAGCGAATTTAAAACTGAATTCAACGCGATGCTGAAGTCGGGGGCGAAAAGGCGGGCGGAGTGATTTAGCCAGTTCCTCCTCCCCTGGCAGCGATGTGCGCTCGCCGCTGCCAGCCTAGTGTTACCATCTAGAAAAATATTTTCAGTAGGATACCTTTTTCCTTGTTTTAATTTCCTTGTTTTCATGTTCTTGTCTTTTTATTGTTCACCTGATGGAAGTGGGTACTGCCGCCCATAGACATTTGACAAACAACTTCATATAGTTCCATATGAAGTTGATTACAGACGCGTTGCTTCCCCTGAGGACTAATATGGCTACCTAATATACAAATGAGCCGGCAACCTTCCACCGAAACGCAAGAGCTGCTTTGCGCTAATGTACATAACCGTGGGCAATATCGGTAAGAACTTTAATCATAACACTGGGCGGTAGTCTTTGCCATCACCGCTTACTAGTTGACTGTGTGTATGCGGTAGTCATAAAATTGTAATTTATGTCGACCGCAACCAAAATGATCGACATCATTTTGGTTACGGTCGATCTTGAATCTCTTGATCTCTTTTAACTCTTTTAGACCAGCTTTGATACTACTATAATATATATAAAAGTTACATGGCGTTCACAACTGTGTCAATGTGCGACAATGGGCACATACCTAGTCCATCTAGGATACAGAAATAGCATGCTGGTTTGCTATTTTTGTATGATATAAAAATAATGTGTCCAGAATATTTCAAGGCAAGTAGTGTCACCAGGCTGCTATGCTTTTTCAGCTCTATTCAAACGAACTCCGTTTATTTGGTGCGAGCGCCGGTGCCGCGCTCTCCGGACACCAGTAAAACTTTGTAAAGCCTCTTTGTTCACACATAAACGTAAATTTCGCTATGATTGCTCGTTACACCAATCTTTGTGTTTTATTTTAAAGGAGATTACAGAACAGAGTTTTATCATAATAATGTGATACAATTTATATCTCTAAATTATATATGCAATCGTTTACTTTAAGCAAACGATTGCATATACATATATTTAACTAAGCAAACGTTTTTATACTTACAGCACTATTACTATGTTCCCCTTCTGGTGCGGGTATCATGAACTCCCCAAAACAATCTAGCATATAAACCCATAGTAAAGAGCAATACCGGAATATGCATTAGCTATCGTTATGTGTCTGAAAATAATATAATGACAATTCAAGATACAGAATCCGAATTTAGATATTGATTTTTGCTTGAAGAGTCATTAAAATGTTATGTCCAACATAAAAAATATGCAAAGAAAAAAGACAAACTTAATGAGTTACTCGCTAGATCTTCTCAGTACAGGTCATGTTCCAATATGGTGGTAGTATAATAAAAGTTGTTAATGATAATTCGTAACTGTCCCCGTAGAGCTATTCAAAATAAAGATATTTCATTTCATCTCAAAGGGCCTATTAGATGGATGATATTCAGAATACAGCACAAACGCGTTGGCTCTGAATTCATCTATTTTAAGAGCAAAAAGTAACAAAGCTACCTTTTCAAGGCATTGCAACTGCGTTTGCCACATTTCTTGAGACCCTGACTCGTAACTGTCAGTCGCGAAGCTGTGAATCCGTTCTCGCGCATATTTATACGGCTTGTTTGCTTCGGGCACCGCTCTTTGGCAATGGAGACTTTGTAAACGTCCAAAATACTCTTTTGTTTAGTTCTGACGAAAGGTTTTTTTACGTAAAAGAGTTGGTGTTAATTATTATACAAGGTAATGTTTGTTATTTTTAGTTCGTCTAACATTTCTGTAAATCTTGGATAGACTTGATGTATGCGTATAGTTTAGGGTATGCATGTGATAAGGTTTTTAAGCGCAGTTTTTACGCAAATTTGCTTGAAAAATATGTGAAACATGTACGTGATTAGGATGTTTTGCTATTCTTAAATAGTATACTTAATCAAACTTTACGATTAGTTTAAATTTGTCACTTGTTATTTGCCATTAAATTAAAAAATACTATTAGGTTTGTTGCTAAAGCTACTAAAGCTGATTTATTTTATAAAATATATAGTGTGAGGTACTATAAAAATTTAGTGTAAATATATAAATGTATACTTACATTAAAAGTTCTGAAATAAGTTCCATTTTAGTTTCAAATTAGTCGTTAGTTCAGGCTGCGGTTAGGTTAACAGTTACCCTCGAGACATGACCTTTGCAGAAGGGTCCGTAAAGTTCCCTCTGCTATATCAACACAACCCACCGTTTTACGTTCCTTCGAAAGATTATTATAGAATGAATATCTCAAAAGGATTATACGCGTCTGAAGATTTCGCATGGAGTATTTGTATGTTTTTATTTCGCTTGTATTCTGCCAAAGAACAATTTAAATTCTTACTTACTGGTAGGACCTAATACACGTAAATATCTTCACGTTAATAATTTGTAAAGCACAAAGATGACCATTTAAAATATGCTACACTCCATTGTAATTGTTGTTGTTGTTGTAATTAAAATGTTCTTTCATGATTTTATATGTCCTCCTTGCCACACTTTTCTAATGGAAACATCGCAGCTTTAACACTGTAGGTTTCTACCACTTTTAACTAGAGTAGTTACAAATTTCCATTAAATGTAAGTCAATTGTCAACGCGGAGGGACATTGCATTCATAAATGTTAAAAACAATGATAACACTAAAAACCTTGACATTTTAACGTTTCCGATACGTTGGAGCGAAACTCATTTCAATACCGATTAAAGTTACTTAATCATTTTGTGATTCCACTGAGGTGGAACAGGAAGTCGACGCTATCACATTTATTTTCATATAAATGTTTTATGTTTCCGAAAATTTATTGGAGACGTAGAAATTTTATTGGATTTTGGTGACTATTGGTAGTCAATTTCATATCTACTGGTAATATATAATAGTATAGGTATTATGTCTGTAATAACTATGTTCATGTAATTGTTCGACGCCTCTACATATAGGTTTACAATATTTTGTTAGTTGGTGTTAAAGTCTTAAGTTTTCTAAGCTGGACGCTAATAAAATTAATGTCCATTTAAAATATTGTTTGAAAACAGAGCATCAAGCATATACCCAAGATCAAAATACTAGTAGATAAGCATCGAACACCAACATTTAATTGATGTACAAAGCAAATACGGCATACGCGCACAATTGAGTAGAACAGTTTTTTCAAAGTGTAGGTCGGACCCGTCTCAAAGAATCATAGGGTACTCAGGAAAGGCGCAAAGCCCATGAAAAAGATGAATAAAGAACAATATAAAGATGTAAAAGATATTTTAACTAGGAAAGTGTTACTGAAGTAAACAGGCATGCAATCCACCAGATGGTAAGTCGTGACTGCCGCCCACGGATATTGCTGCTCCCGAGAACTAAGATGGTCGCCTCATACATAAGTGAGCCGGCAATCACACCCTTCCTGCTAAATGCTTCACGCTAGAAATAGGTGTGGCGGGTGTACCTCTCCGGTCGGAACACGGTGCTTCTACTATTTGTTAACATTTATGGGTTTGGTTACGTGATTCATGTGAGATATACATATATGTCATGAGTACAAAAATATGTGTTCAACCAAATTATGAATAAACATGTTCCACTGATTTTTTGATTTTTGAATCGATCACGAACTAAAAATAGCAGTCACGTGTTACAGTAAATTTATATGTATTATTTATTCATACGAAAACAGTTGTTAATCGTTTTCACCTCGTTACCCCGTCAGCGCCCCGTCAATTGCTGGTTTAATGTCGGCCCGATCAACTATATCAGGTTTCTATTTAATATTCCTAGCACTTATTACATGAAGGTGGTAAATATGTCTGAAATAGAACCCTATGCAGTTATATTTTGGAGACTGCCTTATAAAAGTTAAACGCTGTTTTGTTATATGAAAGAAATACAGGAGTAGCAATGCACCAATGACCGATCTCGGCTAGAACTCTAACATGGGTTGTTTCCAGGTGGCCACTTACCATGGTAGACCGCATGTTTGTTTGCTACTTAAAACGCTTTAGTATAATTATATTCTAAGCATCCTTGGGATTCCTTTGTCCTTGTCCTGTAATACGTTATTCTTGAAAATATACTTAAATGTATATTGCGATCCTGACATTTTGAGACGTTGATTAAGTTTTATTATACTTTGAGTGAAATGGTTGGTGACATTTATCGCTTTGAAGAGCAAAGTTCAGTCGTAATTACCAGATTCGATATCTGTAGCAAACATCAAATTAGCTAACGGGTAATTACGAGTGTCCCTCGGCAGGTGTATTTCAGTAGTACTTATTGCTGAATTTGGGCTTAAATTTTGAAAATGTGTTACTTAACGTTTTAGAATATTTAGAATTATTAACAGTTTTAGTAGTATATACCTAGTATAAACTGTTACTATATGTTAAGCAGATATTACAAATACTGTTACTATAATTATTTAAAATAAATGTATGTGTCTGATCTTACAAGGCCACGGACTTACCTCGCGAAATTGTAGTCAAAAATTACCTAATTCGCTAAACGCTGTAGCGCGAGGACAAAGCAGCGGTTTTGTGGCCTTTGGATAAGAAGCCTATAAGATAATGAGAGCTCAATGATAGAAATTTCAGAAGGTGACGTAGCACGTTAGCATACTGGCAGTCCAATATGTCTAAAGTATTTTATTTCTTCCAATAAGCCAACATTTTAAGAAAACTAACATCATTACGGCAAAGCAAATCTGAGTCGTAAAATACTATTCCCAGTAGGAATAAATCACTTGAGTAAAGAACATATTAAAATGGAGGCGGCAGCGCCGAACGTCCAAATCCGATGCGCAGCGCAAACATGATTACAGGATCGCGCCGTCACGAGATAAGCGGCCGGGACGTGCGGCTTACGACACGTGATTGATTTCTAGCAGAACATCGAACTCAGATTTACAGGCTGTGGATTTTGTATTTTTTCATACATCGTTTTAACTTTTATATGATTAAAAAATTATAAATTCATTAGTGTACGTAGTTATAAAACTATATGTCTTAGATGAATATAATGTCATTTATTTTTTTTAAATTTTAACTTAAAATATTTCAGTCTGTTGTTTTTTGGTTTTGATATTTACAACTATCATTATTTTATCGTAAAATAATACTTAGTGATATCTAGTTATAAAATTACGTTTTATTTTTGGAGTCGTAAACTAAACTAGATCCTTTTTTAAATCGGTTAATTATATTTTAATTTTAATGTTGTCCTTTTCGGTCATGAAACAAAACATAATCATATTATATATTTCCCAGCAAGAAAAAAATATTACAAATTGGTTTCGGTAAAAGAATAAATTAAAATGGAGGCGGCAGCGCCGAACATCCAAATCCTACGCACAGCGCAAAACCTGATTACAGGATCGCGCTGTCACGAGGTACGGCTCTGCCTCGGTACTAGATACGGCTTACGACACGTGATTGATTTCCAGCAGAACCTCGGCCTGCCCCTAATAAGCCTTTATTTTTTTGCATTTAACGTAAAAATCATTTTATTTACTTTATTTCAACGAAAATTCTAGATGGGGCATTAACTTCCTTACGAGATATTGTCGGAGTGCTATAACGTGGAGCTTTTAAATGAATATACAAGAGAGTTCTTTACAGAACCGGCTTTGCCTTGGTTCTGGTGTTGCAAGTGACTATAGATAACAGTGATTGCTTTCCAGAGTCAGCTAGTATGTCATCAAGTCCCTAGGAATAAGTTAACAAATAAACTTAGAAGAGATAGGATTTATATAGGCTAGTCAGTTGTATGCAAAACACGCTTTCATGGCTTAGGCGTAGTAGCTGATTGAGGGCTAGAAGCCCAGGATTTTGGTGGAAAGCTTTCCTATGACGTTATACATTACACGCGGTAAAAGCGGTAAGTACGGTAAAAAATAATTTAAAGGAGAACTTAACTACATCGTAGACTTCTAAGGACAGAGTAGAACAATAATAAAGTAAAATAAAAAAAAAAGTTCTTATAAATGTATTACAAACTGACAAAAATCCAAAAATGGGGCAAGTTGTCAACAAAGTTTTGTTACTTTTTCCCGAGCGCTATCTTTATTGCAACAGCAAAGTTTAACAGAAAAATTCAATACATCGAGTAAACATCATTACGTGTTGCACGCTGACAGGCGATAAGCCAGGACGGGACGTGAGGAGCTCGGGGCGCAGGGACGCCACTTCCATGTATTTTCTAACAACACTTTTCCAAGCTTTTATTGAACTTGCCCTGTTAGTTCGTTATGTTAGCATCGATTCTTGCAACACAATTTTAAACCACTAATGATGACCTGAACACGATAAGAAGCCATTGGACTTATATGATACTTATTAATATTAAACTTATGCTGAAAGATAAATGGATGGATACGGAAAAATAAAACCGTAATTTTATATTGTGCATAGCTGCTGGTTTTAGAAACGTCGTGTTGTTTTATTATTAGGATATTATATTTAATATTTACTCGTATAAATTATACCCAGCGGCTGTCGGGTACACAAAGTAAGTAAGGACGGCTGCCAGGTGCTATCAAGAGCTAAATGGTTAACATCTGACATGTAGGTTGTGGCTAGTGAGCAGCCTTGGCTTTCTGATATGAGAATAATATAATTTACATCTTACGAGTATTTTTATATAATTAATTAGTTTTATATAGATCTTCATTGTTTGTTGTGTTATGGGACGTAATATTCTAGATTTGGCTTCTATTATATTTTTATTTAAATATAAAACGTTTTTTTAATATTATTCAATTATCCATATATTGCCAATAAAAGTATTTTTTTAAATTGTCAGTAGTGTCCATTTGTTTTTATACCAAAGTATACTAGTATTTACATTTTCGTAACCAAATATACACAAAGATATATTTACACAGAGAATATCTGATGTTTCATATTTTATCATAACTGAACATGAAATAAACAACAACGAAATATAAAACAAATTGCTTATTTAATTAACCCAAAATAAACAAGCTCATACTGTAAGCTACGCACGTATATTAATTAAGTTTAGGCAAAGCTTCATTATACCAGTTGCTATATTATTATATATTGGATTTAGTTTGTAAAATAAAAGCTAAACACTATACCTATATACTTATATTTACCCTACAAAACTTATTGTAATTCCATTAACATGAAAATTATCAAAATCTGGCAGACTCATGTTGGCTGTACCACTTACAGGTTTACAGAACTAGTGTAGTTCCACCGGGAATGTACAACCGCCACACCTATTTCTAACGTGAAGCCATTCTTGCGTTTCTCTCGGAGGCAGTGGCGTAGCGTGGGCTTACGCCGCCCAGGGCGGATGTTGAACTCACCACGCATTTACAAATTTTAGTCGGCAAAACAAAAAAAACGATAATATCTAACCAAAACCACCCCTCAAAATGTGCCGCCCGGGGCGGACCGCCCCTCCGCCACACGCTATGCCACTGCTCGGAGGTTGTGGTTGCCGGCTCGCTTATATAAGAGGCGATCATCTTAGTTTTCAGAGCTAAAGTAGATTGGCGATGATTGTGCTCAATAAGTAGCAAAACAATCCTTTATAGCTCAACGATAAAATTAATTACGATTACGATAACGATAACGTTGTAAAAGCGATTACAGTAGTGATCTGATTGCCAAAAGATTTGGGGCTCGATACCAGATGAAGCCAACATCTAACTAACGTATCTATTTGAAGCCAAAAGTTTTGTGTACTCGTATTTCAACGACTCAACGACACAAAGAATTATCATCATATCACGTATCAAATAACTTGAATAGCAGCTACTTCCTTCCCACGGGAACTACGTACAGGTCACGACTATAATGTACGTGGTATGGAATGCTTTTTTTTTTAAGAGGATTTAGAGTATTTCTAAAGGCTGATGGATGTATAGTTCAACAGAACGCCATGCACGTACACCCCATATAATATCTAAGTATATGTTATGTTATTTTTATTCACATTTTTGGGTTGCCTTTTACCCACTTAAAAAAATATAAAAATAAATATTTAAGCTTAACTGTTAAGTTTAAAATCATGAAATACCAATTTGTTCGTTGTAATTACAATTTTATGTTATTTATAAGTGAATATTGAACACAATATTATACAACCAGCGTACTATATCTTTTTTGAAAACAATTGATTTTTGTTAATCAAGTATTTTGGTAAATTAATTGTCTTTTACACATAGTTTCTAATAGAAAACATCCTCGTAAGCATCGCACGTACTAAGTATGTTCGGGTAAAGTTCCGTTACTCTGGTTTCTGTATCGTTATTTATGTTAGCAAGTTCTGAGAGTGTATCCGAGTTCCGTTGTCTCTCTCGTTATTTATGCAACAATACATTGGAGTTTCAGTTGTGTTCTACTTAGCTACATAGCTATAGTTAGACAGCGCTGCTAGCTGTATGCTATATATATTTCGTGTAGCTTATATATAATTCGTGTGCTATCTTCAGGTTATGTGTAGGTATGTTTATTTGCGCTTCTACGTCTTGGAAAAAATACAACTTTTATTTCTACGAATAAGTCATTTAGAGTCCTCGAAAAGAGATCATATCTGGGCAAAAGCAGTATAGGTCGCCCCCTGACCAGGTGGACGGAAACCTGAGAATAACGGTGAGTTATTCGCATTACTACAGAATCTGTCGGAGTGATGCAGATTAGGGCAGGTCTCTGTATCGGTCGGAGTGGCGCACAGTAGCGGCGATTTCTAGGGAGATGTCCAGCAGTACAAAGCTGATGGATGGTCGAATGGAATAAGGAATTGTAGGACCGGTTTGTGATTTCAAAATATTGGTCTCACGGGCTTGTTTTGGACACGGCTGAAACGGTTTCGTTTTAAATTTCACTTCAAAGTATTTTACAGGGCGTAACATAAACATACACTGACGTTTACGAGAAATTAAATTTTTACATTTTTGTCAGGAGTAAATTCTATTCAGGATATTTATTCAAACACGTATTCAAAAGTATCAGAGTGTTATTTTCTCGATGTTAATACTCGAACATTTTAAAATAATTCGATTTTTTTTAAATAATAAGTTATGTTTATATCGTGTTTTTGTTATTATATTAACTTTTATAAATTAAACAAAAGCTGTGAATAGTACCTTGTTCTTAAATTTACTACAGTCGCGTATATATATGGGGCGCTTCGTATATGAGGCACCATTAATGCGACTTCATATGCTGTCCACGTTTTACGACCTATACGAGTGGGATAGTGCCACATAAAGCACCCACTACGGTATAATGAAGTGGAGATGAAACATACAACGTACGTAGTGTCCATTGCATTATGTGTATTAATTCGATATACGTCTATTGAACTAAAGTAGCAATGTATATTTTGCACTGGGTAATAAAAGGTTGGTCTCTGATCAGAAAAGGTAGTTCAAATGTGACCAAGTTTGGACAGTTACGTGAACGTTAGGGTCGTATAATCACAATTATATTACAAATAATAGTCTATAAAACTAAACCCATTAAACAAGTGACCAATTTGAATAAATTATCACTTCTTGCTTTAAATGATTAAAAAAAATACATTTCACTGATTAAATTCATAATGTGTAGTCATGACTTACATACATGTATAATGTTGGTTAATCATTTAAATATAGAAATATCAAACAAGAATACAATCCATCAATCCATTGATACATCTGTCTTTCGAGGTCCCCTTGATATAGGCCTCCCTTATATGGCGCCACTCTAATCGGTCTCGTGCATTTTGCATCCAACGGTTTCTTGCTGTCTTTTTCACTTCACTTTACTTTCACGTTATTAGCCCACCCCACTATTCTTCATCTGTCTTAGGAAGAGTCTATTTGATGCGTGCATGGGTTAGGCTTTAGATGGTAGTTAAACTCTAAGAAAAAATGGCTCGTATGTACATAAATACAAATACAGCAGCGCATACGATACGATGCATACGAGCGCATAAGCAATACGAGCGCAATACGAGCGCATACGCAGCGATACATATTTTTAATAAAATAAAACAAAACGAAACGAATATGCCTACTTGATAACAAGTAGGCACATTCGTTTCGTTTTGTTTTTTTTTTTTATTAAAAATATACTGCAGATTCTCCTCTGTAGAATTATATACCTCTGATAATCTGTGGGATTGAAGCCACCCTCCCTAAGCGAAGTTTAACGCCAACAATAAAAGAGACATTGTCTACGAACGGGTTCCCGATTCGATTAAAGTTTAAATTGTTGCTCGGAATGTATTTTTATTTTTATCGACGATCAGGCGGGCTTCAGCGAATAAAAGTTTGACGTCAAGCTTTACCAGAGGGCCACGAAACATCGCTTCAAGCGTCAGCGTCTAGCGTTAAATACAAATGAATCCAACTTCCAGCTGGTAGAACCTTGTCCCTGCAACATTTTTTTATCAATTTAAAGTAGCAAACGAGAAACAAGAGCAATGAACCTCTTATTCTATTTATTTTAATTAATTAGTAATATATATTATGACAGTGAACAATAAAAAAATACAATAGAGTGCCCAAAGATAACTGACAATGGCAAGTAGTTGGTGGTTGCTGTAGGATTTTTAATAAGCTTGAAGGTTAAACTAACTTAAGCTGTTACCGCTGCGAACGAATTTGAGTTATTTCTTAAAGACTTTCCACCTTACCATACCCAAAATATGACACAACGCCATCGCCATGCCATGGGATGTAGTTATGTTACGTTAATCTAGAAAATGAACAGCGTTTTCCTATGTAACATTAAACCCCAATGCGGTCACAGAACCCACATTAGTTAAGGAGGTTTGGCAAAGGGAGATCGTGCCTTAGGTGAGTTGGCTTAAGGACCGGCGGTGCTCTGATAGTCTTAGTTCGGAGCTTGTATATATACAGGATGTTAAGAAAACTCCGATCGTGTCATTTAGAATAGGGTGGCGCCATCTTTTGATGAGTTGCAGAAGATCGCCACAGTAGCATATGTACAAAAGAACCGCGGGATGATCGATATGTAGCTTGTTAATGTATAAATGTGAAGCTAAAAAGGATGTTAAAACCAATTGTGATTTTTTTTTGTTTCGTAAATATATTTTTTTCTCCTTTGTTATTTCACCGTGAGTAACAAATTATTGCAATATGACAGAAAGACTGCGAGTCGAGAGAGAGAAAGAATATATTAATATAAAAATACATTTTACTTTATTCCTCATTAGATTTAGAATATTTATATCAATGCGACCTTCCACGCACGTCGATAATTTATTAAATTACGCCCACATGAGTTATCACGAAGAAAGTCGATATTTCTTTTGTAAATAATAAACCTCCATTAAAATATGAATTCGTCTTTTTATACGCGGTCAAGAAGCCTCTTCGCCGTTGAATAACTAAAATCCGGGTCGAGTGGACATGTTCTATATTTAAAAAGTATTTTGATGCCTTCAAATGTTGTGACACCGTCGACCTCAATTTTGGAACTTATGCAACCTTTTTTAATTACCATTAAAGAGATGAGGTTATTATAATTTATGTAGTATTTTGAATATTCCTTTTTTTACCGACTTCAGAAGGAGGGTAATGTTATTCGTGCGTATGTTCATTTCTTTGGCACGTGCTACACTGTAAAAGGCTTGATGGATTGTGACATATGACATATCATTAGAATCGTTTCAGTTTGGAGAGTGACAAAGGCTATATAGTTTTAAAAAGTAGCGCCTGTTAATACCCAGGCCCTGTCATTTTATAACAATGTTAGTAGTTTCATATTATGAGGTGGAAAGGGTTATGAATTATATTGATATCGACACTACAGTATATTACTAATCAATCAATATAAAATTTTTGATATGATCATTCTCGTATACATATCAATTTGTCATTATTATAACCACATTATACTACAGTCTTCAGTATGACTACCAACTAATTACACTATACCAAAAGTACTGATAAAAATTCAAAATTAGAATGCATAAAGCAGTTTAAAGGAAGGCAACTTCCTCCTCTATCGAAGCGTAATATTATTCATGCAATCAATATTTCAATTAGGCCCCTAATTGGAGACGGGAGGGAGGCTCACAAAATTATAGCGAAGCGAGGAATGTCTTATAAATTTAGTTTATGGAACACGGCACGACTCCGTATATATTGCCTACAACTATTCACGTCTGTGCAGTAAAATGTCATGCCGAGTTGATATACTGGTATTTCATTCACCTTTCTACGTTTTCAATTAAGATATTTTTTGATTTGATACATTGAAATTACTTTATGACTTCACTTATTAGTTGACTTTTTTTGTGTATTTTTTATGATATTTTTTTTCAGATTGGTTTTTTGAGGGTGGTAGAGCCCTTTGTGGTTCGGTTTCGGAACACCACCGCTACACCTATTTCTGCTTAATAACAGCTTCTGGTTTAAAGGGTAAGATAATGGTAAGAGATACAAATTCCCTTACCATTCACTGAGGCACTAGTTAGTCCTTAGGCCTCATTTACGGAGACGCGGCGCGTCGTGCGTGGCGTGTGTCGTGACGTCTCGCGGCGCGTCGGTCGTTTTTTCTGTTTACGGAGCAGCGGCGCGTGAAGCGGCTAGTATCATCGCAC
>DWNE01001578.1:0-21536 GCA_018249875.1 Cecropterus toxeus | reverse complement strand
CCAACTTATATATCATTATGTTTATAGGTACATATTCTTATTGATGTTTATAACTAGTATCGTCAGGTGTTTAACATTACATATATTTAAATAACAGAAAAGGTTTACGCTCTATGAGCTTATCGTTTAGAATTGTTGATTTAACATGAACAGGTTATGTTAAACTAACAATACAAAATTAAACTACACAGACAATGCAAATGTCAAAAATGAATTTTCTAAAAAATTAAGAATATATTTTTTTTTTTATATAACAAATACGTTAACTTTACAATATTTAAAGATGAAGTTAACCTATCATCTGGTTATATTAACTCCGAGTGGTACAAATCATCTTCGTTTCCCGGTTTCAGTTCGGTTTCCCGGGAATAGCTTGTGATTTGGCAGCGTACATATTGGTTGGAACTACATCACAAGCCTCTGTTCCTAGTTAATAGGGCCTTTGTGACGTCGGAGGCCGTATATTCGGTTATTGACAACTAATGGGGCTTTATTGAACCGAATGGACACATGCCTGCGATATCTGTAAGGGGATTATAATGGGAGATGCCTTTGCGCAATAACATTGCAAATTCTTGTGATAGATGATAATCCCAATATATATATTAAGGTAATACAATAATCTATGTCAATTATTGTTTAGATTTTTGCCAGATGGTAGAACTAATGTATTTCGACCGGAAAAGTACAACCGCCACACCTATTTCTAGCGTGAAGCAGTTCTTGCGTGAGGTGGAAGGGTGTAGTTGCCGGCTCTCATTTTTGTATGAGGGGACCATCTCAGTCCTCGAAAGTAGCAATGCATCTGTGGGCGACTTCAGATAGAACCCTGTTCTATATGAATTTGCTTGCATATGTCCATGGACGGCAGTAACTATTTACCATTAGGTGGGCTGTTTGCTCGTTTGGTATTTCATATTTATAAAAAAAAAGATAAAAGTCAATCGATTTTAAAATTAGTTATTACCTGATTACGTCGGGAGAATATGTTTGTCGAGCATATGTTTGTATGTTTGTTCATTTCGTTCACAAGTTACTTGTTAATCAGTGAGGTTTTGGTAACTGCAGGGCATGCAACTTTGGAGGAGGCCTGGGATTGCTTCATGGTTTTGCAATAGTACCGTTAACTACGTACTAGGAACTAAGGAAACAGTCTAGGGGGAAAGGTAGCGTGATAAAACCAATCCCGATGAGTGTCGGTCTTACACTAATTTATTTCTGACTATTATTGGAAACGTAAAAAATGATTACAATGAAATTATGTAAGTGTGAATGAAAATGTGTACATGCGTGCACGGAAAACCGCTCGTACAGCAATATTCATGTCCATGCTGCAAACTACTTATCCTAAACAGACACATGTATGTGCCTCTTTGTATGTTTATTTGTTTGTATTTTAGCGCTACTTTAAAGATTACGTAAAATATCCTGGTAGATTAAAAAAATATGAATGGGGTGAAAATATTTCATATATTTCGATGATTGATCTATATAATTTTTGTATTTATACAAACGAATATTTTGTACATATAAAGCATATATTTCAAAATATTTTTCCTTTCTAACCTTACTTATGATTTTATCTATATATTATGCATAACTTATTCGCATTCGCCAAACATTTGCCAAAAATAGAGTCGACGAAGTGTAAACTCGTGTTATTAACTAAAAGGTGGCTAACCCTTCAACCGCGACTTCATTTAATATTAAACCGTTCGTCTCGACTTCGTGGCGCATTATTTACATAGTTGGTGGGTGTAGCGACCCTTTAAGGGTAATAATCTAGGATCCCTTAAAAGCGAAACTGATGAACAGTAAGTCTTGTCAAGATGTGGCGCACCTCAGATCAAAAATGACAGATTGCGTCTGGAACAAAATTGTCGATTAAGTATACCAACTTTCGCCCATATGCATATGAGTCACGTGGGCTAACAAGTTTATGTAAATTGATCCAATAGAAAATCTGTGTATTAAATACTAGTTTACATATGATACCGATTTCGTCATGATAATAAATAAATAATGATGATGAATTCCTATTTATAGGCACCATTAAAAATATATAGCCTATGCTACTCTGCAAACTGAAACTATTGTAATGAAATGTCATATGTCACAATCCGTCAAGCCTTTTGGGCTGTAGCGCGTGCAAATTAAATGGACATACGAGTACATAGAAACGTAAATAGGCAAAATTATACCCTCCTTATGACTTCTCATCATAACATGATCCATATTAAACCCGTACATTTTATATGATATATCAGTATACCAATAAACCCACGTTGTTAATTCCAAAGTTTTCATATCACTCCAGGACCTGTTGACAAAGGGTTCTCAAATATTAAATAGTTGTCGTGTTTCGCTATTCGGGCCCTCTTCGAAACTATTTATGTAAACATCAGGTGAAGGTCCCCCGAAAAGGGTTGATTTAAAGACTAAAGTTGGATTACTGATTTATAAGTGGAGATAGCATTGGCCTTAAGGTATGTTTTATATATTAGTTATATGCTTGACTCGCATTACATGTATTACATATGTTGTCGATCAACATGTCCGTCCGGCATAAAGACCGTTTCGGATTCGATCCCTGGCCGGACAGGTGTGTGAATGATTTTTTCAGTTTCATGTTCTGGGTCGGGGTTTTTGTATTTATCTTTGTGTCTCCTTGTACAATGGAATACAGTGTCAGAATCCAAATCATACAAATTGCAAACCTGAATCTTGATAGGGGCGTCATGTTTTTTCTCCTCTTTAAGGATTTGTCTACACTTTTGTTCTAAGCTAAATAACGCATATTAAAAGTTAACCAATTTAACTTGATGGGACGTTGGCACCAGATTGTCATGACTCGAATGATGTATTGCTCAGCGTTTAAATAAAGTATATGTGCATACTGACGTTATGATCGTCTTGAGTCTGAGTCTGTATTATGTTAGAGATGATGGTTCACGACGTGTATATTAATTTAACATGACGTAGGGAGAAAGAAAAAGTATATCCGTTATCTTAATAATAATAGTGGTTTATTGCCTCAAAAAGTTACACAAAATGAAGAAATAATAATTTTGAATGTTGCATATTTTATCTTGTTGTGAGCAAATAGAAACGGCTCAGCTAATGCGACCCAGGATCTAAATCCCAAGCTGCGCTGATTTTCAGCCGCTCCAATTTCATTGCAAATCGTTCTTGTATAAAGTCAAAACTTCCACTGTTAGATATAGGTTTCCTCTAATAAGAGTTTTTGACAAAAGTTAACCTGCCTGGCATGCTGTTGCTGACCGGAGTAGGTATTAATTTAACACAGACGCAACTGCCCATCTCCTGGATTTTGTCCCTAAGTCGCTTCCTTTTTTATCTGATTGTATGCAATTTCATATAGATCAGGGGGTTCTATCTGCTCCCGAGGACTGAGATATTCGCCTCATTTATAAGTGAGCCGGTAACCACACCCTTCCACCGAAAAGCAAAAACTGCTTCACGCTAGAAATAGTTGTGGCGGTGGTACCTCCTTGGTTGAACTACACTGGTTCTACCACCTTCTAAACCATCCTTCGTCATCCACAGAAAGAGAGGGAAGGTCAAGCCGACCGGCAAGGAGTTTAATATCTTTTGGAATAATTTGACAAGCTCATAATTTACAAGCTTTTATTTAATTCGCCTGTTTAGTTCGTATGAATGTGAGGGAAAAATCTTTGAACAGATTTTTTAAACCAGTTAATCCCAACTGTTGAGCCATAATCATGAATACACGTTTAGTTTGGCTGACGTCATTCTAATTTCAATATGGCAGACGTCGCAAGATGGCAGAGCTATTATTTTTTACGTGCCTTCATAATACGAGTATCAAATGAAAGGGGTTTGCTGAGAGGAATAAGAAATGATATTGCCAAAAAGCTTGTTAAAACTTTTTGATATATTTTTTAGTTTCTTTGACAGACTTCGGGTGTTTTACTACTTTAAGTTGGAATCTTAAAACTTCTTTGGTCAAAACTATGTTAGGAATTTGTTACTTTACCCATTTTAAGGGCGAAAAAGACGATAAATTAATAATTATGTTTTTTTTTTTACATTTTATGTGTTCTTTCTCTACGGGACAGCTATTTTCTACATTGGATTGATTTCACCGCAATTTGGAACTGTAATACAAGTCAAATCTTCCGGAGTATATAGCTTATGTAATATCGCTTGCGATCTTGCATATTACGAAACATACAATAGTAAAAAGAAATAGTTTTGGCAAACGGAAATCTTCCACAAGTCTAGGTGATCTTGTCTGTGGAGCGGACGTGCTCCGACAATCCTGTTCGGAACTTGCTTATATGCAGGCTGTTGAGAAAACTCCGCTTGCGTGATTCAGGATACAGTACCGCCATCTCTTGATCAGTTGCGGTAGGTCGTCTTAATGTGAACAATTAACAACACAAGCATTTGTATATACTTATGCTGCATACTTAATAGGGACGGACAATAAGGGTTTAAATAGTTGATATATTACGTAGATACACTTGTTTAATTGAATTTACCATTCTAGTCAAACAATACATATATAGCTTTGATATATCATTGATAATAACGTTATATATCGCTAAACAAGGACCATACGTTGAATTGTTACGTTACCAAAACCATGTAACGCAAAGTTTGAAACAACTGCTATTAATATAATTTGTAACCACAAATCAAACGTGATTGCCAAAATGTCAAATTCAACCGCATCTGACAATGGTTCGTTATAAATGGTCGACAGCACGCACCTAATGTAATCCTAAATCATAGCGTAATTGGTATAATAATATACAAGCATCGCGACCGGGCGTTGCTCTTTTTTTCCTGTATGATTCTTAATTATCTTACTAGTATTATGAATATTAGTTGAAAAAACTAAAAAACACGCTTTTGTAACTAGATTAACTAAATAACCATCACAGTAAATACTAAGCATCCTCTTTCATCCCGTTTTTAACCTATCGAGAGATATATGTATAGAAGATTGTATTGTCATTGTCATAATCCGACGTTTTAAAGTGGATAAAAATCACGTCAAAGATTCCGTTACATTCATACATACAAGTCAAGCTATATATATTTAGATATAGTGTTTGTTATTTTTTCACAAAAAAATTACGGGTCGGATTTGGATTCAAAAACAGATGCGTTGCTTTCAGCTCTCAATAGAAATGCAATCTAGCGATGGTAAGTAAACTGTACCTAATTAGAAAAAAGACACAAATATCTGGATTCCATCACAATATTTTTCTATACAATAAAATCCATGAATTTATTTGAATCCTAGAAAAACTGATAAGATTTTACGTAAAATTGAATCCCAGAACTTTAATGAAGTTGGTATTTAAATCACTCATCAACTATTCTATTAATGCTTTTTTTTATAATCTATGTCATTGTCTATGAAGTAAGTATTTCACAAAACATAATTTGTGCAGCTGTTTAAAAAAATACCTCGAACAAAAAATAAAGTGTTTTCTTATTGAAATGATAGGTTTTAAAAGTCAATTTATTTTTAAAATGACAGACAGAAAGAATAATTTGATTTATTCGTACAAAGGGGTACGATGTGAGGTCTAATTGGAGATACGTTGAGGTCAATTGGAGTGACCGATTGAGCGCAACTTTGCTCGTTACGTTTGTGGTTGGCCTAAAATTATTTTATAAATGAATTTGAGAATTTCGTAAACACAAATGATTTTGTAGTGTACTGAAAATTATTATCTATTAGTTATTATTTCTATTCTCCTAAACTAAAATATTTCAACTTTCAACTTCAACTTTCAAAATATGTCTGTAAATTTGAATGTGTTACAAACATTGTGGTTCACCGTCAGAGACACCCACAACTATTTTTGCCTAATAGCTAAGTGCAACAGTACTAAGTGCTGCATTGTTCTGGTTCAAAGAACTAGTACCTACTTTGAAATAGGATAATATACATTCATATATTATATTTTTTACTCTGAATAAGTTAAAAATAGATAAATAAATACATAATAATGTTATATAAAATAATTTGATAATGGAGATTTTTACTTATGTTACATTATTTCTTGGAATCGAAAACCTTCTTACATGTTAAATAATTTTATTCTCCATACGAGTATACAGGTTTATTCTCTTAATCTATGTATAAATTTAATAATGTACCACATATTATTACTTTCACTGAAATAAATTAAATTTCACAATATAGTAAATTTCATTTTAATAACATCATAACAGATCCTCATCGATGCGATAACATTCGAAGTTTGAACGTAACTGAAACAAAGCAACTTGATAAGCGCCGACGTTAACTTCAGCTGTACCGACGGGAGAGCCGCTCCGTTGCAACTTGCTTACTAGGTTACTCTCAGTCATAACTCTTACTGAAAGCCACTTACTGTTAACTATTTGATAGTTTGAGCTTTAACTTTCTCTTTAGCTATGTTTTAGATTAATATCGAATAGAATCCTTAAGCATATATGCTTCTACACTTTGCATTGCATTTGCATAATTTTGTTAATAAAGAAGAATGCAACGTTTTTCTTTTGTTCTATTGTCCACCGATAGCTTATATCTAATTGCGAAACAGTATTAAATTCCTCTCACATTTATCAGTAAGAAATGTTAGCTGAACAACATAATACTTGTAATAAAAAAAAAAAAACATTTTTTTTTTAAATATGTATAATTTCTTACCATAATATTTACGAAGAGTGTGATAAAAAATGCTTCATTCGATTACATAATGAAAGATTAAGATGTAAGATAAAAAATGAGATTATAATCAAGATACATGTAAATTTAAAAATAACAACTAAAAGCTATTGTAAACTATTGAGCTTAATCAAAGATACATAATAATACATAATCGTTATCAAACTAGACCAAAAGATTCATGTAAAATTTAAATAACATAAAACCGGTTAAGATTAGTTTAACTTTAACACAACACTTCATTAACTCATCCGGTAGAAACTATAGTTATAAAGCTACTTACTCATCGGCTGAAACTTCACCCGTTGTTGCCAAAGCTGAAACTGTAATGGAGTGTGAGCTAATGTGTTGGATTTACTGCAGTCAGCTTAAAGTTATGTCTTTTAAGGAAAGCTTTGAACGTGTAAAATGTACTTATATTGATTTATGACTGCGGTGCATTTATCGCTGTAACTACAGTAACTATGGTTGCCTGTCTGGGTTTTCCTTCGCTGGAAGTGAGTATCTACATGTATGCCAATTGATGTAGACTCTTTATTAATTTATGTAACTTATTCAGCCAGTTTTATTACAATGAAGTAACAAACATGCATGCAGTTCACTTGATGGTAAGTGGTGACTGCCGTCTATGGACATCTGTTAGCAACTTCATATAGAACAGGGGTTTGAAGGTCTGAAGTCGATCTTAGATGCGTTGCTTCTCTCGAGGACTAAATTGGTCACCCCATATATGAGTGAGCCGGCAACCACACTCCTCCACCGAAATGCAGTAAATGCTTCACGCTAGGAATAAATATGACGGTGGTCGAACTACACTGGTTCTAGTGAATTCAGTATATTTTTTAATCATAACGCATTATATCAACGTTTTATAACTATGAATTTGGAGTTAACTGTAGTCTGTGTATTACAGTACACAATAATATTAGATTAGGAGAGTCCTTTGTTCAGCAGTAAATTTGAAATGTCTAATAGATGAAAAGACGGAAGTAAATAAGTTATTTTGAAATATAAAGTAGTTAGCTATTAAAATAATAATAATAATTAATGAGTTAGTTATTACAAAAGGCAAAAACATAATTTAAATATATGTTGGTTTCTTACATACACGTACTGTGTATTTGAAAAAAAGGACAGTGAATTGAGAACCTCCTTCTTTTTTGAAGTCAGTTAAAATTTCATGGAAAACCTTTATCAAACCCTAAGACCGTATAGATAGACAATTTTAATAAACCCTATCACATATCCAGCAAAGCCTATCTCCCGTGACGTAAACACGACACATCGTAAGCTATCTGAGCTCCACTGAGCCGTGGCTTACCTTCCCGGAATACCTTCTCCAGTGTGTATGGAATTTACCAACAATCCCCAAGTTGTGGCATTGTTGTTCAAATAGCAGGAACTGTCACGCTAAGTTATGCTCCCAAACTTTGGTGACATAATTTGGGTACATTGTTATATGAAACAATTCAGGAGAACAGCTTCGAACTACATATATGTTATTAATTTAAGCGCCGAAAAACGAACTTGTCGTATCTCGAAATTTAAGTTATACTAGCTGACCCGGCGAACAAGGAACACTTTATTTTTAGGGTTCCGTACTTAAATGGTAAAAGGGACCCCTTATATAACAAATAGTAGGGTTACTATAATATAATTACAAATACAAAAAAATAAAAAGGGGGTCTGCACACGAGATATGCCGGTATTTGTCGTTTTTGGACTTATGAATTTAACTGTATTTTTAAAAGTACTTTTATGGAAGACGTGGCCGACCGCTTCGATTTAAATTCTTAGGCATAAAAGTCTTTTTAAAAATCATTTATATCTTTTACTACGATAAAAGCTAGATGAATAGTATCTTTGAATACGTTGGATATTCTCGACGCAATACGAGAAGTTAATTTTAAAATTCCTACAGAGAGATGGTAATGTAATTTTTCTGAAAGTGAATAGAGTCTTACATTTGAATTATTATGGCCGAGGAAATTCAGAGCATTAAATATAACTACAGTTAATACTTCCCAGTTGAATTTTTTTTAAACCATTTAATTAAGAAAGTTTAGAGCCTTAAATGATAATGGTAATGTAAATGGTAATGTAATTATCATTAATGTATTAGTCAAAATGTAGTTTTAATTTTATTTCTATAGACTTGTCTTCACTGTTTCAACTTTTCACTTGTTTCAACATAAAAAAAACTGTTATTAAAAACTGACAGAAATTTCTATCAGTATAAGAATTTATGCCCGTTTACGTGTAAGAGTATGTGACATTGCTAATTTAAACTGCAGATTTTAATTTAATAGATTAAAAATATATTCATTCTTCATATTACGAGTTTATTTATTGTTATTTTGAAACACTATATATAGGTTCTAAAATTATGGCATGTATAATAAAGTTTCCACTGAAATACATTCATTCATTAAAATGACTGGTTAGAGCGACATGGATCAAAACAAAGATATTTAGAGATAAAGTATTAATAAAACATTTTAAAATAATGCGATACAGTACGCTGAATTAGGGTAAACACTCATTTAAGAGATTATTTAAAAGCTAAGTAGAATTTCTCGTTGCAATGACCTGTCTTATGTTACTTTTATATATTCAGCAACGGCAATTGAAGATATTTCATTAAAAAGCATGTACTCTATCAAACGTTACAACAATTTTAATTTATGTAATCATTTATTGTACTTGTCATTGGAACAAATATTTTAATAATGAATAATGAATATGCAGATATACACCTACGTATATAAGAATTAAGTCAATAATTTTGATCGTACACCAAAAACCAGTTGCAGTTATAAAATAGTGAAAGAAAAATGAAAATAGTCGCAGAATAAAGATTACCCGAGGCACAGAATATTCGGAAAGTCAGCGGATTTTCAGAGGCACGAAATACTGAATAAGGTGAACTAGGAATGGACAAATCGATAGTTAACTTAATGAACGCGTCCCCAGTGAACATGTCTCGGGAACATGACTATGTTAGGTTTGGAACAGTGGAAAATAAACGAGATATCTTTCCAGTCAGCTTTGTATGAGTGCTTTTAACGATCTCGAAAAAGGTTGAGGTTTTTCATTCGTCGGACGCTTTTAAGAAAATAAGTTTTTTTCATTTATTTTATACGCTGTAAGACCAGTAGCAAAAAAATTACAAAAAAAAATAACAAAAAAATATAACCGACTTCCGTGCCAACAAAAAGTAAAAAATAATTTAAATATAGGTATATAGGTTTAGTACATACACAGTACATAGTTGTAGCGCTTCGTTACATACGGGTCATTTTTACAAAGTTTAAGTTTTTTACCCATCAACATTGTCAGGTGTAGTTAGAGTTTAAAGTAGAAGATACTTTCTCGTCTCTCGGAAGTTTTAAGTATCGAAATATACCCTTAGTACTTTTAGTTTAACTTCAGAACGACCGCAGTCCTCACCTCGCTAAGTCCGCTTCTAGTCTTCTAAAGTCTTCTTTACGGGACATTGTCACCGTATTTTCAGGTTTCCAAAGTTTTTCAGTTTCAAACAGTATCGACTGACGTCAGTTTATGTGGCTGTGGTTAAGTTTGACCGTTTCTCTGAAAGTTCAGTAAAGTATCGCTAATACTTACAGTTTTGTCTTTGATGTGTTTCCGTTGTTCTATTGTTTTAGTAATATTGTTTTGTTTATTTACTTTTTTGCTTTATGGAAGTAGCAAACGTGTATAAGGTCCGGCCCCTCTATAGGAAAAGCGAGAAAGGAAAAAAAATCAAATGGTAGAATGTTTTTGTTGTTTGTCAATAAATTTTAAAGTCCATTTATTCCCCTAGCATATTCCTAAAACATTTCAAAGACTAGGCAGCCTTTTTTAGTCGACTGACACTGTTGAACTCTTAACACAGCTAAAGCTACGCACATGGTTATTCATGAGATCGTAGGCACTTTGAGAGGTCGTACAACCAGAATGAATCGACCGGTGAGGTAACAATTCGTATATCTGAGTATATCAAGTGTACATCAGATCTTGTGTGTTCCTCCGGAGTGGCAACGCGTCTGTGATCAGTTTCTGTTATTACCATGTCCATGGGCGGCAGTGACCACTTACCATCAGGACTATACTATTTACCCGACTGCATCAGAAGGAGAGAATGTTTTTCGAGTGTATGTATTTATGTACGTTTCCATGTATGTCTTTTTTTGATACACACTATAGCCCAAACGGCTTGAAGGATTTGACACAGCATTAGAATCGTGTCAGTGTGCATAGTGCATAGGCTATATATATTTTTTAAAGGCCATTACGACAATATGGGTATCAAATGAAAGCCAGTAAATAGACCAATCTAAAAATATATATATCGTAAAACTTTTACTTGACTATTTTGACAAAAACTCATATAACATCAAATGAAACATATATCATTACGAACAAAAATTTCGTTTTAAGCAATCGGGTTTTTGTTTTAATTTTTTTAACGATGTTACTAGTTTGTTACTTCATGTTGTCAATATAGTAGTTACTTATTTAGTAATTAAAGTTTAACTTTGTTGTTTTAGTGATTCCTTTTCAAACACAAGTTACAGAATTATTATTAAAATATTTCATGCACCATTCACAAGCCTTATTTATGTTACTGTTTATCTGCTACATTTCAAATGTAATACTAGACGGGAAAATTCCCTCTTTTCCCCGTCTAGTATTTTAGTTTCACTAGGATAGTATTCAAATTTAACTTTAGTACTGTCCCCTGGCTCAGCTTGAACTTTAACTGAAGACGTTAAAACTTACAAACCGGTACAGAGACAATGCTGAATATTCTTGAAATATTTGTCTTCGAAACTTACGAGTTTGATGACATATTATATTGAAATAAAGCATTTGTTTGCTTTTACGTATAGTTGAGCAATTATTTGGGTATGGTTCGATACTTTTTGGTAACCTTCGAAATATTCTTTAGAATTGTCACCGGGACTTACTGGGTTATGTGAGATGTTTGTTGTAAACCCACTCATTTTTAAGCACCTCATTCCCATCACGAAGCATAAATATTGGAAAGGAGGATTATGATATGACATAGAACATAAGTGAGAAAGACTTCCATTATTTATTTGATTTTAAATATAAATATTTTTAGTTCTTCTTTAAGAAAATGTTGATTTACTTATTTTCAGAATAGTTGTAGTTTCAAACTAAAGTTAGATACTGAAATATTTTAAAACGACAAGCATTAAATCAGTTTGACGTCAAAACTAAAACTTTTTACTTAGCCGAAGTTGTTGTAGGATGCAGCATGATTTATCTTAAATGTCGACCTCAATAACTTCAGAAGTTGTGCTCGCATCTCATCCAATTCGCACACCACTGATGCATCTTTTCAATGTGGTTTTAATGGTTATAAATGGATCTAAATCTGGCTGCAATATTTTCTGTAAAAAGAGAGTTGGTCTAAAACCTATATTTTTACTTTAAAGATACTTCGGAAAGTTTTGAAGATCCGTTATGTATTTTCGAACTCTGTTATCAGATGTTGTCTCCATTTTTCATGAAAAAAAAAACGGCATCTGATCAAAGCTCAAAGATCGAAGCCAGGAAACAGGATTTAGGGTATCGTAACTTTTCTCACTTGTGCTCAATGATCCCTTTGCGATATTTAGGGATCCCGTTCAACTCATGACTGGGATAAGTCCCGCATATAGCATGCGGGATCCTATTTCATCGGTATTGTACACTCTTGTAGGGTAGAAATGCCTGTTTTAAATATATCACCGCTTCGATACACTACAGCTTTGCTGTTATACTGCAGGGTGCTACGGAAAAGTAGATATCACAAATGAAATTAGGCTTAAACGCTTTCTACACTCATAGCCCCACAGTAGGATTTTCTCCTGTGTCGTGGGTGCCACGAACGCACAAAGACGAATACACAAACACCCAGAACAGAAATTTACATTTCTGTCTGGCCGGGGATCGAACCAGGGACCCACTTCGTGTCGGACCGGTATGGTGCACGCTCCGCCACGCGGGTCGTCAAGTTACACCACAGCACAAGTTGCATCAAAATATTCAAAAAGGGCGTGTTCCACTTACAGTTGTTTTAACTATGCTCTATAACGGGAGGCTCTCAGCAAACAAAAGAGCCAAAAAGTGCGAATTGAGTTTTGTCATAAGGCCACTCGGTTTATAGCCACTCGCTTAAAAGCCTGAAGTTGGTTCGTTTTAAGTTCTCGCTTAAAATTCGTTGTTTCAGCGTTTCACCACACTCAACATAAAGTACAAAATTAAACCGAAATAATTTTACGTTGTTCCCGGCGACGGTTTACGCGTGTATTCTTTATAATCATTTAGGGGAATTTGGTTTATTATGTGGTTTTTAAGAGTTACTCTGGAATATATTTTCCCGTTTTGTTTTTATGAACAGTTGCAAAAATAACTTGTTTTTTGAGCAGTAGTCTTAAGTTATTTTACTTATATTCGAAAAATATATTCTTCTTTTTATGTAATTCTGTGTAATAAAAAGCGCAATATAAGTGCGGCCAAACGGCGTCGGGTACATTTTGAAGGTATCCTCAGTACAAATATATTTCATTGAACATTGACATAGTCGCGTTTTTACTTTTTCAGTTTTTCCATACGAGTATATACCACGTTTTTCATTCGCTGAACATTTTTAGCGATATATACCTATGTACCTATTCTATAAACGTTCACGTAACATAAATAACGGCCTGACCACTACCGCGTTAACAAACAAACATAAGAAATATACATTTTTATTCCGTCGGTGGCGAGGGTTTGCGGTGAAACGGCAACGCGAGGCGCGCCTTTGAGTTAACATTTCTCATTTTAATTAAATTTCAAACTTTAATATTTTCTCCGGGAAATGCAAAGTTGGTACAAATTGGCAAGAGCGTGCATCGGCGTTTGCATCAATTTGTAAGCTCGCATATGTTAGCGTATTTCTTGTTGCTTTACTTTGAGAAATTGTTCTGATGTTTAATTAAGGTTCGTTTCATACACGCTACTTTGAAATTGAATTTATTTTGAGAATAAATCTTTGAGTTTGTTTGGCTGATAAAATACTTGGACCAAATTTGAGTATCTACTGAACACATAATTTATCTGTTACTACTTGTATATATGAATTTACGCATCTGTGAACAGATTATTAAAAACATCTATAAAAATCCAAAACAGAGGTGTGAATTGCAGATTGCCGCAGCCTTTTGGGAGAGTCCTAAGAATTTGACCAACATGGCCGCTCTTGGGTATAAATACATTGAAATACAATATTAGTAAAGTTATAAAACTTTTATTTGAAATTTGCAATAAAATTCGTTCAATGGTCTAAGAAGTAAAATAAAAAAAAATGTATTCAACTTGCAAAATGTGCGAACGAAGCTAGGAATCACTATCATTTTATTCATATAGATTTAGTATACAAAGCTTCCCGTATATAATGTAGAAGTGTTATAGTTTGGAAATTGCTGTATCTAATTGTTTATGTAAATACAAGTATGCCATTACGTAGTCTCGGAGCTTAGGCGTTTTGTATATAAAAAAAATCCCTTAAGGCGTGTTTTTGTAAAAGCTTTCTAAAATACAGTATACAAAGAAAACATCTGCTCAGTTTTATCCGAAAGCGAAATAGCTACTATCTTGGATATTGCAGTATTGAAACTGTTTTTGTTGTAATATATTACATTTAGATTTAGATTTTTTTGAAACCAGCTATTTTACTTTACCTAATGTCTTTTATACATATAAATTTAACGGAGGAACTTTGAGACATTGTTTTATACATGCGTATGTTTCACGGAACGTTGATATGGGAGATATACTTATTCGAAGCTTTCCAACTTGCAGGGGTAGCAACGCATCTGTATAGGTATATTACGAGAAGCTATCGTCTTATGAGATTGATTACAGATATCCATTGGTTGCAGTGGCCACTTACCATCAGATGGACTACCTAGTCATTTTATTGTTTTATAATAGATACATTAATAAAGTGCCTGCCGATGATTGTGAAAAAATTCAATTTCGATGCTAATTTAAAGAGATTTCCATTAAAGATTTTTCATTTTACTTTCGTAGCATTATATAAAAAGTTAATGAAAAATAAATGCAAACATCATAACTAAGTTAAATTAGAATAAGTTAGTTGAATTTAGACTCCGCGACATACACATGTATGATGGCATTCTTTATATACATATCTGTGTACGTACATAAACATTATTTATATTATGTACATGCTTATATACTGTGGTGTCGTCTGCAGTCACAGTGTCGCGCGTTGAACAGCTTTTCCAATCTCAAAAAAAAAAATCCCATCACGGGACACAACTACATATAGAGTGTAGTGTGTACGGTGTGGCGAACCCGTCGCCACCGCAAGCCTCGCCACGCCAACAGAATCAACAGATTACCTGCGCTTATTAGTGTTTCACATTAATAATACCAACGCGCCTAAAGAAGTTTCCATTTTTAAAAGGAAGCCTATTTGAATCCGCTTCGTGTGTTTTGAGAATACCCTCATAACCTCACTTCCTGGACTGTACATATGAAAACAATAGCTCCTTCCTGCTCGGCGTTCAGTTCCCTGGCATTATTATTCGGGCGGTACCCAGCGCATTAATCTCCGGTCTTAGATTTAATAACGTAACGATCAAAAATCTTCCAGTAGCGCTGAGCTGGAGTAAAGGAATTATACCAATTTGGTCTTCGTGTTGATGATTGATTCGAGACCATTGATTTCTAACAGAGCTTGGAGTTCATGTAGTGCAGCTAGGTATCTTAATAGCTTGAATATTGTAGAACTCTTCGTCATGAGATTAATGCGGCATTACTTTTAATCTCATAATGTTTATTTTCATAGCCTGTGATCGACTTTAGACAGAACTTCTGTTCTATATGAAATTGCAATACTATGTGGGACTGTATGCTCATTTGCTACGTTTGCATTAAATAATCTATATCGGGTTTATTCCACCGGTTTGAGCAGTTCTATTATGATTTGGAAGGTTGTAAGGCAATGGCCTGATGTGAAACGTTCCAATAAGTCACCTTCGAAGTATGAAGTTCCATCCGCACCAATTAGACTCGTGGCGGCCCTCCACAGTTCAGTTTCCACGCTTTTGCCACGGACGTGTAAGTTGTGGAACAAACTTCCTCCGGAGGTATTCCCGGAGCTCTATGACATGGGGTTCTTCAAAAAGGCTGTGAAAAGAGCTCTCCTTCAAAGCTGGCGATGCATTGGCGACTTCTCTGGTATTGCAAATGTCCATAGGCGACTGACTACTTTCTATCAGGTAGCCCGTATGGTTAAGTTAAAAAAAAAGTCAGAGCTGCAACGCGTGTGAATGACCTCCTGTTGCTATAGGATGTGAATTGAAAAAGAAAATAGCACTTCTACCCATCCTCACATTATGTTTCCTAGTATCTTGAGTCAGTGAGAAGGACGAGTACGTAGCTACGTAGGTATCCCGAAAGAAATCACTTTATATTCAGAATTTATCATTTAGATGCCTGGCTGGGTTCCTATCCGGTGGTAGTGTAAGTAAAAAATTGTAACTGACAATTTCTAAGTGCCCCCGTAGGCCATCCAAAATAAATACATTTCATTTAATTTCAATCTTATCTCTGTTAAACACGTATTCTGCTGACGTTTTGCCACTTGAATCATGTCCATCTTACCAAGGTCTCATTTACCTTTGTAAAATGTAAATCCGTGCAACAAAATCAAAACTACACTTACAAATAAATTCTAATTCAAAAAAACAAATCCACAAAGCTTTTTCATGGAAACACAAGTAAAATTGTTCAAAGGTCGACTGTAATCAAGACTCATTACTAGACTTCATTCAAAGCTGGAAAACTGAGAAATACGTCTTCTGAAATACTTCATAAAGTAGAATTACAAGTTTCATTTTAACGAAGCCCAGTAATAACCGTAGACAAGATGGACGCTCTTAAACATAACAAAGTGAAAGATGGCTCTATTTAAATATTAGGTAAGAAAGATAAAAGTATACTGTTATGTTTAAGGCTCTTGTTGGAAGGCGAGAGGGAAACGAGCAACGAGATTTACCTCTTCGTCTGTCTCGGTAGAATAACGAAGTTGTAGATATAAAAATAGCTAAATATTTTTAGTCTAAATATAAGTGCTCAGTAGGAAACATAAAAATGGTAGAAACTTAAATAGTTAAACGATGAATTGTTATTCATAACTTATTTTTATTAATATTAATTCATGTTTTTATAGAATGGTGCACCAAGCTATTCTGCGGTTACATTTTAACGTTTAGAATAGATTTAAAGACAATAAATCGTAAAAGTTATTATCGTTAAAGTTTTATTTATTATTATTTAATTTAATCAATTATTAAATCAATTATTATTTATTATAATAATTGATTTATAATAAACTGGTATGAACAGTGTCATGAAAATATTTCTCACCATTCGATTCTTAGTTCAGTGTGAGATAAGTCCGTCAAACTATCTAGATGAAACGTTTTCATTAAGAAAGTGCCTCGGGAAAGATGGACGTATTTAATCTAGCCATCGTTGAAATTATAGACTCGTATGATGTTATTATAGACTGTCAAAGATTTGAATTATGGTACTTATTTTCTTAGGTTTTTTCAGGCAAAATCGTATTCTTTCTTTTCTTAAGTTTTATCGTAACTAAAAGCGTGCAGTCTCGATTTGCAACATTGATTTCGGCAGTTGCGTGGCTGCATAGGCCTCTCCTAACTAGGGGTTTTAAAACTAGTGACTAGTAATAACCGCAGTGAGTGTTAATGTCTGTCTCCTTGATTTTGTCCCTTAATTACCTTCTACGATATCTACTGGAAGAGTGGTGTTGGTACACTCGACACTACAAATCTTCAAACTTCCATTAAAAGTAGTTGACGCAAGAAATAATTCATTATCACGCAAGAATAATTTCGGTGATATCTCCTTCTACAACCGTGCAACTATATATTAAGGAAATTTTCACAGAAATTAAGTCTCTTAGTGATGTGCGGGAGACACGTGTTCCCAACAGTGGGACATGCGTGTTGTAGCCACTCAACCCACTATAGCTTCACGATCTAAAGCAGTTTTTCCCAACCTTTTTTACGCCATGCCCCACTTTATAATAATATACCTAAATTTTTTATGCCCCCAACCAAATGTTGGTTGGTTGGGGGCATAAAAAATTCCCCCATACATAATATTTGACTGCGTCAGACCAGACCCGACCGCGTAAGAAGGAGGGTCATGATCGATAAACATTTGCTTTTACATTACACCCTTTGGGGTGGTTGGTGGCGAAAGTGGTTAAGTCGTGTCCAGTCCATTTTTAATATGCCTCATTTTAACTATCAAATTGCCCCCTGTGGGGTGTGGGCCCCACGTTGGGAAACACTGATCTAGAGCATAATAAGTAGTGTCGTAGCATTATAACTTAATGTTAACTAGAAACTGTTAGAAGTGCTAACTTACTAACTAGCGAACTACCGTGCACGAGACCACGGGGCGGAAATTATGACACAGTAAATGTAGTGTGGAACAATACCTAATGCAGTTTAGTTTGACTACGATGACATCTCTGCGGACTGGTTTTATACTTCGTATAGCTATTAATTCATAGCAGGCATTAACATATAGTAATAAATCTACATGTCCTTAAACAAGATCTTTTGATAAGTCTACCCATCTCTTCTTAAGGTGGCCTACGGTAGAGCAGTCTTTATATTTTGATGAAAGGATATGGTTGCCAGCTTACTTTCATATGCAACAACTTCGATAGTTGGGAATGGAAACGCAATTAAGATTGTCTTCTTTTTTAAAATTCTGTAGTTGCTGTTGGCCCTATTGGCGTAAGTCCATCACAGATGCGTTGCTACTCCCGAAGACTAAGAATATCCGGAGTTCGCCTTGTAAGTAAGCCGACAACTACACCCTTCCACCAAATCGCAAGAATCATGTAAATAGTTGTGGAGACAGTACCTCTACGGTTGAACTACCATAGAACCAGTTTCTATCATCTGGTTAATCGGTTAAAATGGTCGAATGTGAGATAATTTTTTTTCATATTGCGAAGAGACCTGTGTCTAGGGATAATAACGAAGTGTTAATAAGAATTTGGTATGCTTTAATATTATTTTTAAGACGCTCAGTCTATTATTACCGATCTGAGGTCTTAGGTTGAAAATGTAAAAGCTTGTGCTTGATTGCACGTTTAACATTCAAACCTTTAATAAGGAAGGCTATTTATTAGACTTTAATACTTCCATTACATTAAAAAATATTCAAAGCGAAAATGTTATTGAATTAAGCATTGATCTCGAAAAGCTTTCGCTATTAAACGCTGTTAGAATAAATTTAAATTATTTCATAACTCCGGGGCTTTAATTAATGTCCTCGGTATTAAAAAATGGCAACGAAATAGTTTTCATTCAGCTTTTCATTTTGTAATTAGTTGTTGGGAAATATATTTTTTAATATAACTGACAAGCCAGTATAGCACCTAGCATCAATATGTTGAATGAGTTGCAATTTCCATCCATAAGGTCCAAGGTCTATTGATAGGCCTAGGCCTCTCCTTATCGGAGTTTTCGGCAATAGTCATTACGTTTGGCATGCGTGTTGGATTTGCAGTTGCTCAATATTACACAAGAAGACGCTGCTGCCCATCTCCTAGGCTCTGACGGTATTCTGAGTTTCCTCCAAGGACATGCACGGGAAGAGTGGTGCAATTTAAGATGGACACTACACAGCAGCTGCAATTATTTAGTTACTATTTCGTAGGATAGCTATAAATTACGTTAGTTATTCCTGTTTTTTACAACTGATCGTATAACATCCGATAATAAAAACAATCGTATGGTAGAGAAATAGATAAAATTTTTCAGACGGCGTCTGATGTTCAAATTTAAATTTTATGTTTCGTCGGACATCAAACCTTGATCCCTCGGCATACCGCGCCAGTCGATGACCATTCCACTAAACG
Source organism: Cecropterus toxeus (assembly GCA_018249875.1). NCBI lineage: Eukaryota > Metazoa > Arthropoda > Insecta > Lepidoptera > Hesperiidae > Cecropterus > Cecropterus toxeus. The sequence goes on along the minus strand of DWNE01001578.1, from coordinate 1,824 downwards.
GTTTAACAATACTAAATGCTTAGTCTTCAATATATCACAAGAAAAAGACGTCAAATGTTATATTTTCAGAAACAAGCTACACAATTCAAACAAAATGATCGATACTCGGATTCACAGTCAGGGGTCCAAGGTTCCCATCTCACCTCAGATGTGACAAATTTACTTAGTATAAATTAATTATCATTCGCTGTAAAGGTGGTATAAGAAAACTATGTACTTGAAAAATCTTTAGAAGACCCATTGGTAGAACTCTACCAATTCGCACTTGGCTAGCGCAATAGACTGTGATCTTTCTCACCAGAGACCCTTCGCCTAGAATTACCCAATTATTACCATTATCCAAACCCCTTTCACTATAACTGGAAACCAGTGTCTAGCAGTGAGACAATAATTCGCTGATGCCACTTCTCCTTTGTCCCAGTCGGTAGAAATCAGTTGTTCAATAAAGAAATTCTTTTTCAATTTCCCGTCACAAAGTGTTGCAAGCCGACATCTGTTGGTCGCTCGGGAACATCCCATATGTCCTCGTATCGCTGCACTGCATTTCTGTGGACGTTTAGACTTATTGCACACTGCACTGTAGACATCTTGGGGTCTCGGACAGCTTGCACGGAGATTGTTGGTTTAAAGTTGCTTGACATTTTTAGTGGTTAGATTTTGTTTTGTAGGAGACAATGTCTTCATCTCCACGTAGAGGGTTTCGGATTCAATCTGCAGTCAAGTAGAATACAGATAATTTATGTGGAAGTATTCTGTATTGTAAAAATTGTTTGAATAAGTATATAATTGACTATAGAAGAGAATAAAACCAGAACGATTCTTACAATGTACCAATAACGTTCATATGGCGGTATCGTGTCTGGCAATGGCGTTAAATTTCTGTTTTTTTTTTATTATTTGTAGCATATAGCAAAGTTCTGGTTTTGCCATATTCTACAAATCGTAAAACAGCAATGAGACATTCCAGCTTTGCACTCAAGGGCAATCAACGGACTGTCATCGACTTTGTGAGGCCCTGATTTTTTTAATTTAATACCAGATAGACTGCAGGTTAGTTTCCAGTATATACGGTATATATATTATACATATAATAAAGGTAAAACAAGCACCTTAAATAAAGCTAAAGACCACCTTATAACCTACATACATTTGTAAAATGACTGAAAGAAGAAATATTATTTAATAAAGTCAGTTTGAGACATTTATCCCTTTACCCTTTATACATAAAATGAAATAAGCACAGAATTTATTTCGAAAAATTCTTTTCTGAGACCAACGTAGCGTAAAACTACATGAACTTTATCTGTTTATAAAAAACTTATTACGTTATAAATATGCTCCGACTTTAATATTATAAAGTAAGCTAAATAAACAACATTATATAAAACATCTCATTTCTGTAAGAGGAAAATGAAGACTGTGTTTAGCGTATAAAGAAAAAGGTTTTCACGAACGATGTCGCCTATGTGAGTTTCATATTTATTCTAATTATCCTCGTGTGCTTTAAATAAATAAAATTCTACGTAACCGTCCTTTGATGTAACGACGCAAATATTACCTTTGAAAAGGATCAAAATAAGATGAAAACGGAAACAGTTTTTCCTTATTTTAATGTGTTTTGTTTGTTTTTGGTTGTGTTCGTTTACCTAAAGTGTGTTCAACATGAGATGCGATTATACAATGACTAGCAGACCCGTGCCCACTTCGTTGGGCATTAAAAAAAATTGCTGCAATTCTTGGTGCTAAACGTCTGGGTTTATCACTCAACTCCCAAAGGAGGGTTATAAATTTATCACCTAAATGTGAACACATGCACCCGCGACT